>VZTA01020600.1:150793-188282 GCA_013398855.1 Mohoua ochrocephala
GCGGTACTGCAGCGGAGGGCACCCCTCCACGCACACACACCACCACACCCCCACCCACACCCCCAACCCGTCCCCGCAGCCCCAGCGGCTCCGCCGCGGCAGCCCAAGGCGGGCGGGCTGGTGCCCGGAGACAGAGAGAGGTCCGCGCTCCGGGACAGGGGGCTACCCCTCGTCAACCCCCGGAGGCTTCGGCTTCCGAACCCGGGCGTGCTGTCGGGGCGGAGAGGGTGGAAGCGAAGCTGCAAAACGCAGCCTTCCTCCGGCCCGGCTCGGTTTCAAACGAGAGACTTAAGTTATCGCAAGTAACCCCGGGTCGCTCAACTTTGAAGACGTTTCTTGTTTTATCGGCTCTTCTGGTATCTCAGCTGAGCGATGGAGCCACATAAACGTAAGAGGTTTTCCCTTCTTTCCCGGCAACTGGCAATCTATGGCTGAGCTCCCATATGGTCTGATGGGTTCAATAGCACTGGTCCCCATATCTCAACAGCAGTCTTGGGCTCTGAAAAGAGGAAAAGACACAATCATATCTACCGTTCACCACCAGACCATTACCTTTTTAGGTCTCAGGAAAGGACCATTAGGAGAGCAAGGGTGGAGCACTTCTGAGCAGTCATTATTTTTTTACTTACCTGAATCTAATCTGGGAGGTGAGCACGTTGCAAGAGCCACAAAATATTGCATATGTCATTCTCTGCACCTTGAACTTGGACAACTTAAGAACAATTCTGTTCTAAAAAGCAGTGTGACAGTGTCTTAAGACTACCGCGCTGCCTTCTGCAATGCATTTCAGAAGTGACGCGCGTTTTGAGCTGCTAGGGTTATACCATCACCAAAATGCTCACTGAAAGGTATTTAGTGCATAATCTACTGGTGGCAGTCAAACATCTGACTAGGTTATCTCTATGCAGTGTTATCTCTATGTCTTTACGTTAAAAGGTACAGGAAGGTTGATCTTTGTCATCTTTCTAATTTTTCAGTGCTGAGTTACGTGCCACAGGGAAGCATTTTGCTCACCTTGCCACTGTCATTTTCTCTCCTCCCAGGTGAGAGCGCCTAGACAGGGACTTCTAGTCCCCAGGTACCTGTCGAGTCCCCATGGCTACTTGTGAGCTACTCAGGGGCTTTTCCTGCATAGTGTGGGCTGCTCTCACACTTCTGAGCCTCCTCATGGCAGTGGCCATGGAGGAAAAGGATGTTCCAGAGGCTTTCTGCCTTTCATCTTTCAAAACAGTGATGTATTGCCAAGGAATCATACAGGGGCTTGTGTTGTTACAGAGAGGTCGCAGCAGTCACATTGTGCAGGGCTGGAAAATGGAAAGTGCAAGCCACAGGTGGGGAATTTATCTCCATTGCAACTCATAACTCATAGTTCCTTCTACGTCAACAGCGCCAGGTGATAAGTCTGCTGTAGGATGATAAGTCTGGGTGGACCCGAGCAAGAGCTCACACTCCTGTGACAACCCATTTGGCATCAGGAGCATAGAGCAGGTTGAGGTCCATAAGCAGCAAGAGTAATTTTCTTGATAGGACAGAAGACAAGACTGATGGGAGCAGAGGATGGCTCTGGAGAAATCCCTGAGGCAGGAGGGAAGGAGATGATCTGGACTGAAAAGCTGCAGAACAAAAATTTTGACGGAGATGAATGGTGCTGTCACTAGCCAGAGAGAGAGAGGGAAGCCAGGCTCGGGCTTAAATTGGAAGACAGAAGAGCAGTGCCCAGTGAATGGAAATGAGAGGAGAGAGGCTACACAGTGGGCGTGTACTCGTGGGGATAGGAGAGAGAAAGAGCATGTGCTCAGGACAAACTCGCAGCATTGTCAGAGGCAGGAGGTCGGATATTGCTGAAACAGATTAATGGAACAGAAAACTGGAGAGAATAAAGGACAATTTCCAGATAACCTCAGAGATGACATCCAAAAATCAGCTTAGGTATCCACACATTTGAGAGTTTGATAGCACAAGCCCACTCCTTTGAGATGCTGCCAGGCTCACGTGCCTCAGTCCTCTTCAGCCAAATAACTGAGTTGCACTTTGTTTTCTAGAAGCTCTGCTCTTCCTAGATGAATTTGTTTTACTTGTTGGAGGCCTCACAGTCTGCAACTTAGGCCACGGGGAACTCGAATCCTCCTGACACCCCTTTCCTGGCTCCTGGAGGCTCCATGGGACCTGCACACACGTGCAGCCATGAGTGCACCCAAGCCAGTGGCTCAGTGAATACATCCTGTGGAGCTGTGCATTGCCACAACCTGTGGGCATCTTCCCAGGGCAGGTGTTGCTGTCTGCTGCTTCGCAGGGCTGCCGGAAGTTCAGCAGAGAGTTAGAAGGGCACAGAAGGGTTTCAGCACAGTTTAATTTTCTTTATCTGTCAGTGTTCCCTCTTGAGTTGCCAGAGGAAGAAAAATCACATAGTTACGAGGAGGTGAATGTTCACCTCTCCCCAAACTTTCTTCAGGATCATAAGCTTTTGGGTTCATACTGTACTACCAGTTAAAGAAGAGCAAGAGTTGTTTACAGCTGTCATTTGATAGTTCATCATCACCTTTCACTGTGAGGGCGGTGAGGCACTGGAACAGAGTGGCTCAGAGAAGTTGTGGATGCTCCATCTCTGGAAGTGTTCAAGGCCAGGTTAGATGGGGCTTTGAACAACCTGGGCTTGTGGAAGGTGTCCCTCCCCATGGCAGAGGGTTGATGCTAGATGATATTTAGTCCCTTCCAACCCAAACCATTCTGTGATTCTACGATTCCTGCAGTGCAGTTTTAGGTAGACAGGTAGATGGAAAGGCCCAGAATGTGAAGATCACCTGTCTGGTGTATGCATTTCTCAATTATACTCAAGAAGTCTTTAAAGAGTGATGATGATCCCTCAATAGACATGTCACAGTAAGTTTGAAGGAAATAATCAGGGATGACAGGCCTGGGGGGATGGCCTCTGCCTTCTCAGAGATGTTGAGGAGGCAACCTGAAGGAAGGAGCCTGCTGCTTTGGTAGAGGTCTCCAAGGGCATGATGCTATCCCTGGGGAGAGGAAGGAGAAGCCTTTTGGCCTTATCTGTCAGTGTGAAATCCCAGTCCCTGAATCATGTGAGGAGAGAGGATCCTCAGTGAATCTCCTCCCCAAGCACCCTGCCAAGGGTAAGGATGAGCCAGGAGTAACACTTTCAAGTCAGTGTATGAAGCTAATTCTAGAAGCAGACCACGGGGGGAAATACCTCACCTACCACCCAGTTAGAGCCACCTGGTTTACACTTTTGTCATAAAAAAATCTCAAAAATTCAAAAGATCAAACTTATTTTTAACTAGAGGCTTGTTCAAAGATCAGCATTTTCTCCATTGGCATCAGTGTAAGCATGCAGAACCCCTGTTACAGTTTAACAGGAGGCCCTTGGGGTCGGCGCAGTCCTCCAGACGTGCCTGGCTGTTTTAAGTGGTGCGATGTGTGCTGTCTTGAGCCTGCTGGTTCATTCACTGCTCCTCCACGAAGCGAGCATGGCCTGCTCAGTGCTGGGCAAGGAGAGGAGGTGCTACCCAGACAGAGCATCACAATGTGGCGGGAAGATGAGAGGCTGGATCGCAGCAGTCATCACTGCAGGGCAGCAATTCCAGCTGGACAATTACCTACGTGCTTTAGCTCCAGAGATGCTTTTTTTTAGTTCGTTAATTATTTGTCATCGAGGGACCCTTTCAGGTGTCCTCTGGGCAGGACTGGATGTATCTCGCTCTGCTCAGCAGTAGTACTGGTCCTTTACTGTGTAGGAAATGGTGATGTTACTGTTTCTATGAAGGATCTACTGGATTAGCAGTCCTTTTGATTTCAGAGAAAGTTTGGCTGATCCAGATCTTGTGGCTGCAGCAATTTTCAGGAGATGAGCCGCTCCTCCAGCCATGAACGGAAGTTGATGTACCACGCACACATTTAAACATGTTAAAAGAGCTTTGTAGAAAGGAACAGAAATTCGTTTCAATAAAAAATATGGTTTTGATTCAAAGCCCACTGAAGTCAATGGAAGTTGACATCTGATAAGTGGATTTTGGATGGGGTCTGAAGTCACCTCCCTCTTCTCTGTTTTGGTACCACATCTTTAATCCTCTCTATTAAAACACCTCATTAGCTCTTGTACTTCTCCATTTTTCTGCAAATCAATGAAAATCTTCCAACCATCATCTAATGAGCAACGAAAACTTTTCACTGACTCATGAGATTTTGAAACAACTCGATTCCTAAGTTTTCTGTATGAAAATAAACCAGAGGAAAACCCAGAGCAACCATTACTGATTAAAGCTCCATATTCACAGTGTCACAGAATCACAGATTGGGTAAGATTGGAAGGGACCACACTGGGTCATCTGGTCCACCCCCCCTCAGGCAGGGTCATCCTAGAGCAGATTGCAAAGGATTGAGTCCAGACAGTTCTTGAATATCTCCAACGAGGGCAACTCCAAAGCCTCTCTGGACAATCTGTTCAAGTGCTCTGTGATACGCAAATTCCTGTTAAAGCTCAATTAAGATACACGACAACACCCTACAAACAACTGGAGAAAGTGAGAGAGCCAAAGTGCCCTTGCTTTGCCCTCTACCCAGTAGCTGACTGACTCAACTTTTTGGAACCAAGTATTTTGCATGCTGGACCAGTGTGCATGTAAGAATGGGAGCACTTTCATGGGATTTATGGAATTCAATGTAATTGGACGTCAAGTCACAGAAGGATTATGCAGTGACAGTGCTATTCTTCAGAAGTCTGTAGTGCGGATGGAAAACACCCTATTCCTGCCCACCACAGAGAAAAAATCCAAAGGGTCGGTCAGGAACCTGAAAGAGAGAGGAAGAAGAAACCCTGGAGTTACTCACTTCACATTTTATGTGAGGCCAAAACTGAGACCATGACAGTCTCTTGGGCAGACTTCTGTACCTGGCACATAATGCTAAATCACAGAAATCACAGAAAAACCTGTTTACTATGTAGTCTGGTAAAGATTTGAATGCTTGTCCCTCTGTGTATAGCATTGGTCCTTTCAGTGTCGGAATGGGTCTCCCCACACCAGCGCTCCAGTAAGTGTTCATCACCTGGTCATGAAAGCAGGTATTGCTTCCACTCACAGTCCTCTCTTGGGATTCACGGGAGGGATGAGAGGGTTAAGGCTGTTTCAGGTATCCAGGAGGTCCAGTAGCTGCTACACTTCTCTGACCAGCAGCACCAAAATGCCTTCTGACAGGGATTTGTTTTAGGAAGAAAGGTCAATCCCAAGTCCAGTGCTGCAGGGGATTGCCTGACAGCGCACAAGGCTGGATCCAAGTGCATTAAATTCTCTACATCCGCTGCTGTAAAAACCCAGCCTCAAACCCCATTTTCAATAACACTTTTTAAAGGTTTTGCCATCTTTCTGGAAGGGTGAGTTGGTGTTTCATTCTCCAAGCCATAACAGCTCAAACCCCACATCAATTGTTTTTCATGTGCAGCTGTTTTTTATCCACAAGCCATGGCTCCAGGCATTTTGAGTTTTTTTTTTTTTCCCCTTTCTCTCTCCCTCTCTTTTTACTGTCCATTTTGGACAAGCAGGAATGAAGGGGAACCAGCTAATCTGCCCATGCTCCATTTATAGGGGATTCAGGAGGAAAAAAAGCAAAGTAAAAGACAGAAAGAGATGGGGCGGACTTGCTAAAGAAAGAAAAGTGTTGGTAGGCAGTCAGCATAATTTTTGCAATAAGACCTGTGCTTGCTGGACTATTGCTGTCACTGTTTTCTTAGCTCCCACATAACCTCTGCCCTTCCTCCTCCACTCCTTTCCTGGGTAATTGATATGCAAATATCAAGACCAGGATGAAATTTAAATGCCATAGAAACCCACAGCATCAACTCTTTCTACGTCAGTTCTCTGCTCTGTCCTTCAGGCTACAAATTATTAGGAGGATTAACCTGCTGGCTGCTTCCTGAATGCCACCTCTGCCAACTTCAGCATCTAGTCAGCAGAAACACTCCTGGCAGCCAGGGAGAGCAGCCGAGGCGGCGAGAGGTGGCTGGGATGGTGAGACAGCTGACCATGGCCAGGGCGATGGGGCTGGCGGTGGGACGAGGCTGGGCACAGCCCTCCCAGGCCCTCACACTGGCTTTTGTTTCAGCCCTGGCACCCGATCCCAAAGCTGGGAGCAGAGTGCCAGAGGAAAGCCTAGCAGCCAGCAGTAGCCACAGCAGTGGGATGTGGGGATGGAGGAGTGGGCTGGGGATACAGAGGGAAAGGGATTAGCTGAGGAAACCTGCTGTCACCTCTCCACTACCCTCCAAGCCACAAGCTGGTCTGGGTGTTTGCCTTGCGCTGGAAAACCATCAAGGGTAAGAGTCGGCACATCTCTCACCTCCAGGAAACACCTGGCCTGCCATGGAATAGCACAGCCTGCTTCTCAACTCCTGATGGGGGAGTGACTCTTGGCATTGTTCTGCTTCACCACTGATGTGAGGTGAGCCAAACCCCCAAAGCTGGGGTTCAGGGTGACTGAGGGAGGGGTCCTCTGCCAGTGGGTGTTATTACGTGTGTGGACCCAGGAACCATCATGCTGTGCTTCCCTCTGTGCCTTTTCCAGTGGGAAAGGAGGGCAACACAGCTGTGTTTGCTCCCACCTCTCAACCAGGACATCTGTCAGCAGGACCATTTTGCAGGACCTTGGATGTATGGGATATAGATGTTGGTGAGGCCATGCCACCCTCTTTGGCATCTGCTCTTTACTTTTTGGTTCAATCTATGAGCATCACCTCAACTGCGATCCTCCTCAACTCTACGGTGCTGAGCAGTCCAGGCAACCTGGGGACTCTCAGAGCATCCAGCTCTTCCCTGGTGGCCTGATCTATGGGAATTTGGCACCAAAGTGCAGGAACAAGCCTATCGCACTGCACCTTACAGGAAGGTGATTTAGCAGAGACAGCCGCAGGGATTCTCAGATGCAAACACCAAACGAATTTAGAAAACCAGTTTAAAATCTAACTAAGCAAGCCAGGAGTAGGCACTGGATGATCAGGGTTTCCTCCAGGACAGTGACTTGTTGCTGAACCTGCTTCCCCAGTGGGACTGCTCAAGAACCGCACTACATTTGAATTAAATGAGGTTTAATAGCCTTCAGTTACAATCACTACTCATGCGGAGGAAAGATGGATTTAGTAGAAAGCAAGACAGGAAAAACATGCCTCTGTCTGCCTGATCAACAGGATGAGCAAAGAAAATCTGACAAACTCAGTTTAGAAATGCTCAAACAAGCATTTGGCAGTGGTTTCATGGCAAACTCAGGGAGGGTTAGGCGATTGTAAATCACCCCCTTCAGGCATTCCAGATCAATTTAAATAATGACAATTTATCAAACATAGCAATAAAGGTAGCATTTAGAGAAAGCACATTACTGTTTCATGATCCCATTGGACTCCACTGAAAAAGAAACAGAAATGACTGACTGTCAGACAACACGTGAAAAAACATTGATTAAATGATTGCACTTGACTGAATGAGCTGTTGGAATAGAAAGTTCCTTCCGGGGTCTAAGAGGTACTGTGAGCATTGGTCCCCCCTTGAGCCTGAGTCCCTTTGGGCAGCAGTGCAAGGGCTCCCACCCCACTTGCTGCAGGACACGCAGTGCAGCCTCCAAAGGCAGTCAAGCCCCATGCAGAAGCGATGGGGAGTTTGTACCAGTGAACCAGCAGCAAAGACAGAAGGAGCCACGGTCCTGAGTGTGACAGCACAGCCAGGGAGGCAGGGACATGACTGGCTGTCCTCCTCCTTCCTCTCTGTGTGGCAGAGATGCCACAAAAATATGGCAGAAATGATGTCAGTCCTGTACTGATGGGAAAGCTCTCTTGACAAAGAGGTATGTTGCAGAAGGTCTGTTTTCCCTCCTTTCTTTGGAAAACAAAGTATCTGCATCTAGGACATCAGGAATAATCCAAGGGAGCCAGAGTCCTGGCTCAGAGGAAGATACTGGCCATGCACCATGGAGTGCTGTGGAAGGATCTAATGCTAGAAAGAGCTCATGCTAGTTGAGGTGCTTTCATTACAGTCAGACTTCGTGATGCAGGTTACTGGGTGTGAGCATCACTGCGTGCTGGCTGGTGGAAAATACACATCCAAAAGAGAATTACTTCTGTACATCTAACACGCATCTAGCAGATTATCTGGAATATATCATGTAGTCAAATGAAATGGCTTCAGTGGAAGTGGAAATGGAAGATCACTTCTCTCTTTAAACAGAAAGAGCTCCATAAATGTGGAATGTGCTGTGTCTGTACTGTTGTGGCACCATAATGTAGCAGAGTTATGGATTCATGTAACTCGTGCATGTGAGTCTACATTTACTCTAGCCACCCTTTGGCTGCTTTCGAGCTTGGATCACTAGGGAGCTTTTAAACATCATTTTTTATAGGTAGTTAAATACGACAGTCCTGGTTGTTCAGTGTGTCTGGACGTAGAACACGTACAGAGTGGGAAGATAGCCAGGGAACCAGCCTAAGTAACACTATTCCCAGCTGCCTTATTCCAGCATATGTTAGAGATGCCAGGGGCCTCATGACTTTTGCTCTAGTTGAAAATAGAGCAATTAAGCTAAATTAGCCTGTATTAAGCTCTTGCTTAACCTAGCTTTGGTACCTCTAAGCCATGCTGCAGGCAGCAGTGAAGACATGAAATATCAGCATGGCCAGAACAAAGCCTGATCATCTCGAAGAGAGTCCTCTGGGGATTCTCCATCCTCCTCAAAGCAGCTCAGATTTCCAGGCCGTGGTGTGTATGCCTCTGATCCCACAACATGCAGCAGGAACAGGGGTGGTGTGTATGCCTCTGATCCCACAACATGCAGAAGGAACAGGGGGATCTGAAGACATTTTGCAGCACATAGTAGTAAAGTGACAGATTTTTACCCCAGGACATGCTGGCTGAGCACCTTTACCCAAGAGGTTTAGGAGGAGCTCTCAGAGAAGAAAGAGAAGTTGAGCCGGCTTCACTCTGCACAGCCTGTTCTCACCAGCACACACCAGGAGATCTGGTAAATTCACAGGAAGAACAGAAAACACAGCTGCTGTAGGGCCGTGAGGCCTTAAATGCCCAAATCACTTCTGCAAGCGGGCTTTGGGCACTGGGTCCCACGTGGCAGCGGAAGGGGCTGGGCTGCCATACCTCCACGCAGCCTGATGCATTAGTTCATCTACGTCTTTTAGCAAAGGCCTAGGGACTCCTATAAAGACATTTCAACAGGCAAGGCTTCGTCAGGTGATTGCTTTAAACTCCTGAAGGGTAACTTTGATATGTGGTGGCTTAAAATCACTTTTGCTGGGCAACTGGCAGCTCCTTCAAGTGCCATGACTCAGTGCTGTGACTGTGCTTGAAAGGGGAGGGAAAAAGGAACAGATACCAGCCAGACAGGCTGGCAGATACCAGCCAGACCAGCGCACAAAAAGGAACAGATACCAGCCAGATGCTCAGTTTGTATGAATAAGACCATTCTATCCACAGCCCTGACCATCTTGCTCATAAGTGTATGCTAATTCAGCGGGGAATTGGGACATTTTTACGGTATTTTTGGAGGAGTTTGCATGCTTAGACTAGGACATGCAAAGAAGAGGGGGTTTGCTCTCTTTTTGCTGTTGCTCTTGACTTGGTTCCCTGCCCAGGTTTGCTGTTAAGCCTTAGATGATCTCTGCTTGGGGTCAGCTGGCACAGCTGCTCCTTAAGGTTCGATTGCTTTTGATGCTTACATTGGGAAGATTCAGCTTGTTCATTAGAGACAGAGACTGCTGAAGTTCCCTGGCACGCATTACGTGTCAGTCCTCCTGGATTTCCAAGTTGTCTCAGTGGTGGGCCCCTGAAACCTACCTGAGAGCTGGGGTGCTTCTGTAGCACTTCTAGGCCATGGAAGCCTAGAAGTTTTAAAGAAAAACAAAAGGACTGAATTAGTAGATATTTTTTCAGTTCATCATCTGACTAGAAATGTGATTGTTCTCTTTTCGGATGACCTCTCATTCAACAAAAACTAATCATATCATTCTTATTCCTGAAATTAAAATCTGAACATCATTGATTTTTTGAGCAGCTTTTCTTGATATCCTTAGATGTTGTTACTGACTGTGGTGCCTGAAAATTTTCCTATTTGCCATTTTCAGCATGCTGAAATGCCAAGCTCCCAAAGGAGCTAAAGGAGGGAAAGAATGCCTCGCCAGTGAACAGCAAGGTGTTGGTTTGAGTCCCGGGCAGAATTCAACCTCCTTCTTGGGAAAACATCCTAACCAAAAAGCTATCACAGGCTGAATTATTCTCAGTGTTTTTTCTTGCTTGTTTAGGTTTCTTTAGCTAGTTTCACAGCGTGCTGCTGCACAGATTGTGCACGAGCAGATGGCTTTATCACCCAGTGCTTTGGGCACCACATCAGGAGGAATGGCCCACCTTTACAGCGATATATATCCAAGTGCAAAGTAAATGTGTATGCAAAGAAGTACAGTGTCAGCAGAAGCAATGAAAAGCAGCACATCCCAAAACACCCACCTCAAACCAAAGCAGTGTGGCAGGAGACAGGGGTCTAAACATCTGCAGGTAGTGAAAAGGCTTGAACTGATGCATCCTGGATGCACTGGTATTTCAACTGGGATGACACCAGCAGCAGTCAGTGTTGATACCATTGCTGCTTGAATTTAAACTTTTGCTGCTAACACAAATGAGTCCTAAAAGTTTCTGTGGACATTACGAAAAGGTTTATCCTAGCATTTCCCCATCATTATTCCTTGTTACAGCTAAACCTATGTCCTTAACCCAAAAATATTTTCTACTACTCCAAACTGCACCACTCAGTCAATGAAAGCTTTGACAGGGACGTTTTTTTCTCCTTGTCATGAACTTATTAGCTGAAACACATACTGTATACTTCAAGGAGAAAAAAATGGTCTATTTGAGCTGGAAACTAAAATTAAACGAGATTTCATTTCTATTGTTTCTTTCTTGATCTTCTCTTTTTGTTTTCTTCCTTACTCTAAGTTCTTCTTGCGTCTCAAACTTGCTCTACTTTTCCATGTTGCAGCCTAAATCCATCCTTTACTTCCTGCCATCATGACCTTTAATTCCCTCCTGTTAAAAAAACCCAATCCTACCCCTGTAGCCTTCACCTGATATCTGTCTTCCCTTCCCTGATCTGTCATCCATACCCACCCACTTCTCTTGTTCATCTTCTGCTGGTGTATTTTTTAAACAAAATTAGTGCAAGACTGTGTGTAAGAAATTACCCCTAAAGAATACTAGACAAAAAAGGAAATGCTCAAGCACGACAGACTGCACTCTTCTGGGTCGTTATAGTATCCTTTTGTGCTATAAAGCAGGAGTCCGAAAGCCAAGTGATCTGCAGAATGAAAAAATATGAGACAATCACTCTTTGTGCTTCCCGTCTTTATGAGATGAGCCCAGACTTCTCAGAAAGTGTCCATTGAGAGCCTTGAAACCCCTCCTTCACAGGGCAAGCACAGTGACTGCAGTGACAAAGTGACTGTTTTGCTTAGCATCTGAAAACAACAAAGTCCAGCAATGCAGTGGCATGTTTCCACCATTACGACCATAAAATCTCTGACAGACAAATGTGGGAGTGGTCTTGGCTTTGTAGGAGTAGTAGTGCAGTTGGTAAACAAATTCCCTGATAATCTCCACTTACTGCTTACTGGTTGGATTTGCAGAGTGGTTCTGGAACATAAGAATGAGATTTCTTCCAAAGACCACTAAACAGGAGCCCTGCTCCAGGTGAGCATCAGCAGCACTCCAGCACCCAGGGGCACAAGCAGGATCACACGAGTGACCTGTCCTTCGGGCTGGTCCTATAAGCCACATGCATGATTGGGATGTTACAGTCCAAAGAAAACCCCTTGGACAGATATGGTGGATGCTGATGTGACATATAGATCCATCTAGCACGATGAATTAGCTGCTCATGTCCTGGGTCTCCAATGTCCTGACCTCTGTAGTCCCATTCCTGGGCACCCAGCTTTCTCCATCTCCTTACAGTGAGCACAGACAGCTCACTCAGGAAAATATGGACATGAAGGTGGAAGGATGCCCAAAAAGATGACAGGACACTTTGATTTGCAAAACTTCTGCCTGCTCGTGGCCCCAGTCCCAGTGGAAATTGCATTCCTACTTATTTAAGCACCGCGAAACCCTAGTCCTTTAGCTTGAGTTTTATGATGCAAGGGGGATTAGGCTGACTGCCCTTCAATAACCCAGGCAATGAATTCATGTTCCCTCTGCCCTGAGACCTCTTCTGTAACAGAAAAACTGCTCAGAAAGGACCTAGGGGTCTGTTCACCAACTTGGGAACCCCACTGTTGGAAAGATGCTGACGTGCTGGTGGGATTCCTACAGGAATAGGAGGAAACAAAGCAGGACGACAGACCTCTGCTAGAAGCACAGACCTCTGCTAGAAGCACAGACCTCTGCTAGAAGCACAGACAGTGAAGCCTGATCTGGCTGAACGAGGACTGGAGAGAAATACTGATAGTAAATGAGTCATGGTACGGCTGTTCCAGGCAGAAGCGTGTGCAGCTGTGCACACAAAAGCAAACCATAACTGAATGCCAGGAAAAATTAAACGAAAGATGGAAAGAACAAATTAAAGAAGTTTAGGGGATTTCCAGCTCCATTAAAAACATAATAATGGATAATACAAGGCTATCACAGCACTGTAAGAGTGAGACATATGATAGACTCCTTTTCCCACTTCCAGTTTCTGTATCTTAACAGATCATAAAACAGAATGTGCTGCCCTGCAGACCTAAGACTTTTAAGAGAAGCAAATAAACACATACATAGCTGCATATGAATGAAGAGCCTGTAGAAATAGACAGGATCAAAAACATTTTTAAGACACAGAGCAGACACTAAACTCTGGGGAATATCTCTAATTATGGTCAAATAATTTAATTTCATAGTTTTCCATTCTGAGCTTACTTGGCTCTTCACCAGATCTTGGCCATTCTCAGAGATGGGACATTGAATGACTGAATTATGACTGAGATAATGTTCTCCTTGGTTTGGAAGCAGAAAGCACTGGAAGAGGATGAAGAGAGATAAGCAATGCTTAAGAGGAAATTTCAGAAAGGTTCAGGAGTTATTAAGGATGGAAATATTTTTATAGCTTTGTGATTTTGGCATTGGACAAAATCTTAAATACATTGCTGACAGATGAGATACTCAAACATCTGGAGAGATATGAGCTGATACAAAGCCACTTACATTTCACACAGGATAAATTTAGACATTTCTAACAGCTGGAGGGACTGTGAGACTTGGGCAGGGCCACGGATGTAAGCTGCCAGAAGTTCAGCAAGGATGACAGCCAGGCTGGAGACCAGGGCTTCACTTCATCACTGGCAAGGGGAGGATTTTCCAAGTGCAAGGGGATTCAAGGAGGTAACAAAATTTTCCTTATGTCCTGAACAGACCACTGCAGATCTGGGTGCTGGGAATGAACTTCTACTGCTGCTGTAGGCCGGTGACATCCTAATCCCCACTAAAGATCCCTGGCTCAGAAATGTCTGCAGGAGGTTACAGGGCTTAAATCTGAAATCTGTGGTCTGAATCCCATCCACTCCCAATGCACCCCAGAAAAACTCTGCTTTTAGGAGGGGGTTTCTAACAATGCTGGCAGGGACAAGGGGTGCCCCCAGGTCCCTTTTTCACGCCAGGGTCAGGCCATGGGCTGTAGCAGCTTTGTGTAACCAGAGCACCTGCAGCCACTGTGCCCTGCAACAGAGGGGACAGTCAGGACAAAGCTCAGACCACAAACTGGGAGGTATTTTGGCACCTTACTGCCCTTGCCTAAATACATCTGAGCTTCTGGAGACCAGACAGGAGTGGGAACACCACAGGACAAACGGCTCAGATTTTTAATGGGTTTAAAATTGGTTTGAAATCAAAGAAGACGAGATCCATTGATCCAATGTCGACTGACGTTCCTGAGAGGCAGCCAAGAAAAACACGCTGCCATTCAGAAAGTCACCGAAGAACAAAGGGGAGAAGTAGGAGATGAAAGGGGAAATGGAAAAAAGCATGAAGCCATCAGCTCAATACATGTATCTAACAGAGGTCTGCCATGTAAGCACTAGCGTCTAAGTGAGGTCAGAGGAAAAAGGATTTTTCGTTCCATAAAAACCTGTTGATGTGTTTGAAATGTCTCTTATTTAACTAAGAAAATAATTTCTGATTTCTAAGCACATTTCAAGACATGAGTTCCCTTTCCAGACTGGATGGATACAGAACAAGTTCTGGGATATTATATGGTTTAAAATGAACTAAAGGGGTCATTTTTTTTCACTACCCATCCTCCAATATATAAAGCAATATTGCACTCGTGTTTGCTGATCTAAACCTGTAGGTAAGGTTTCTCCCTTACCTCGTAGTCTTTATTTCTCCTTTCTAGTGCAGAAAGGTCAGAGAAAAGAAAAAAGCAAATATGTAAGTGGCTTGGGCTTTTTCTGTCAGGGCTTAAATAAAAGAATTTTTATACTAGTCTGAAACCACTTTTTAAAAGCCATTTCACTAAAAATTCTGCTCTGAAGTGTTCCAACAGAAAGCAATCTCCTGCTTTATTTAACATACAGTGTGTTCCTCATTGCTGCAGCAACATGTCACCAAATCCGAGCAAACTTCACTGTCCTTTGAAAGGCAAGGAGATGTGGAACGCATTATTTTTTATACATTTATTGAACAGGAATAGAGACATAATGAAAGTAATCAAACTATCCCAGCCTGCCAAGGAAGACAGAGACCGAACCAAAAGCACAGGTTCAAAACAGAGCTTGGAGAAAACCCGGCAGTGACTCAGTTCGCAGTTGCAAAGGGTCAGTGATCTGTATTTTCTATCTTGGGACAATGCTTTTTCTTTTGGTGAGTAATTGTGTGGGTTTGTTTGTGGCCTCCCACGCACAGAAGCTCTGTATTTTGAGAAAAGCAGTGTCCAGTGGGATTGACACTGAGCTGTCTGACAGCAGATTTTAGTGTTCAGTGAGCAGCCATGGCTGCTTATGTTTTTGAAAGTAAGAATGCATGTGAATTTTGGTCTCCTTTCCCCCAGTTAATTTTCAAGATTATTCTAAAACAGTAGACGAAAGGACAATCCCCCAAACCCAGCAACTGTTCTGCATATGTCCACATAACAACCGTAACATTCATGGTGTTGCTGGGACACGCGCTGTCTTTATGGGCTCCTCGTGTAAGAATTTTAATTTATCCGAAGTTGAAAGTTTAAAGCTTGTGCTAGCTTGTTCCAAAGGCCTTTTGTAATATTAACTGAATTATGTCAAGTATTTTCTGTCAGCTATAAGATTTGTCATAAATCACAAGAAATCTTGTAATAGTGTAGGTCTGAGCATTATGTCTCCAAAAAGCCCCTTTCATAATGGGAAATACTGTCTTATGCTTTTTAATGTCTTTCTTTCCTCCCTTCCCTTGGGCTGTGCTTTTTTCTTTCTTTTGTCCTTTCTAGGGAAATTAGAGCTTTCCTTTGGACTAACAGGAGAAAATCAACCATTTAGTAAAATTCCGTGTTTGTACCCTCTTTATCTCCCCATAACAGAGGCAATTTCCTTTCATCTGCACAAATATTTGGTACACTGAGCTCCACATTTACCATTTAGTTTCTCCTCAGTAATTTTCCACTTGAGATCTTTTAGCAAAGATGGACATGAGTGAGCTTATACGAAAGACTTCTGTATGCTGGGAACATTTGGTTTGGAGCCAAACCCATCTCTTGTAAACGAGCAGCACCTACAAACATCCAGCCCCAAATACCATAACCAGGTAATGCTGCCTGTTGGAGCAGATACCCCCACACAAAGAGATCTCCTGGATGTCACTCTCCTTGCATGTCCTTAGGAGGCTCAGGGCAGAAGATGCCCTTCCACTGGCACCAGGATGTCCGGAGCAAAGGCAGGGAAGCCGAGTTGGGCCACGTGCCCATTTTCAAAGGTTTATTCCCCTGGGCAGTGCTCATCGGTAAGCCAGGGCTGTGCACTTTCATCCATAATGCTGAAGGAACAAACAAGAAAGAAGATGCTGGCACTAAACGAAGCCAGCAAAGGGCTGTCTTTGATGTGGGAACCCATCCAGGACCAGCTGACGGGAGAGGCCATGTCCCAGCTGACGTTTCCACCCTTCAGTCACTCAAGGCAGGCAGCAGCTTTGGCTCAGCTGCACAGAGCAGAGTCGCTGAGAGATAGCCATTTACTTGTTTCAGACCAAATAATGAAAGGAGCAGCTGCTGCAGCCTCTTCAGTTCCAAAAAAAGCCTTGTAGGAGTGCACAAGTCTTTGAGAAATATGTCTGTGCAAGGCTTGCACGTTGAGTCCCACACTGGGGACTTCGATGTATTTCTGTGGTGAATTGAGGACCCTGTTTTGATCATGTCACGTCACCTCTTCTCCCTTCTCCTTTCAAAGAGCACTGGCCCCATCACTGGGTGATGGCAAGCTTTGAAGCTGCTCTCATACAGTGGGAGCCACAGAATCACAGAATATGCTCAGTTGGAAGGGACCCACAAGGACCATCAACTCCAACCCCTAGCCCTGAGCAGTACCACCCCCAAGAGTCACACCATGTGCCTGAGAGTATTGTCCAAAAGCTTCTTGAAGTCTGTCAGACTTGTGCTGTGACCACTTCCCTGGGGAGCCTGTCCTCATGGAGAAGCAGCTGGATCCCGCTCAGAGCCACCTCAGCGTACAGGCCTCACCTTCA
This sequence comes from Mohoua ochrocephala, assembly GCA_013398855.1. Taxonomy (NCBI): domain Eukaryota; kingdom Metazoa; phylum Chordata; class Aves; order Passeriformes; family Acanthizidae; genus Mohoua; species Mohoua ochrocephala. The sequence goes on from VZTA01020600.1 coordinate 167,521, forward strand.
GGAGGGACAAGTGAACCTGAGTTAGGCTGTCAGGTCACCTCATGAGGCATAGCTGGATGCAGCAGTGCAGTGAGGCAGGAGCTGATTCTGGGCTCTGCTCCAGGGCCTTGTGCAATGTGGACTTTAGGCCTGAAGTACCCCTGAAATGACAAGTAGACACTCAAAAAAGCTTTGAGCAGCAATTAAGTGACAGGCAGAAGCCTAGCACCAGCCCCCGGTAGATCCCCTGCTCAGAGCCACTCAGGGCAGTCACGCAGCAGGGAGTATGAAGTTTGGGAAATGAGTCTGAAGCATTTGGGGTATTTTTTTTAAACATTAGCTGACTGTCTGGGCAAATAATTTTCCGCCTATGGGTGTCCTACAAAAGTTGACTAACGTGCTCCACTAATGAACCTTTGTGACTGGGGTGCCTTGTGGATGAACCAGTATGGTTTCTAATTCTCTAAGCAAACACCGACATTCCTTAGCATGAGTAAGTTGAGTGGTGAGCAGTGACTAATGAACAGCTGGTATGAATTCCTGACACTCCTGGAATCCAGAAATATGTTGATGAATTCTGGCAGAAGTCCAAATATTTGCAAAGTAATGACTAAGGTGGTAATGAACTACAGCTGACTGGCTCATTCATGTTCAGAGGCTCAGCAATTTATTCCAGTGTGCATCCAGCATCTCTGACCCAGTTCTGGGTCACCTTTTCCTGTCTGGAAGATGGTGCGTACCTAGGGATGCTACAAGCACTGCAGAGGAACGGGGACCCCCTGGAGTACTGGTGCTCATTTGCATTGCACACACGCTCCATCTCAAGGCAACCAGGACTTCTGGCTTGTGTGAGGGCTCCAAGCCCCTTCCTATCTGCAAGGCAAGGTGCACAAGCAGCTCTACAAATACTGGCCCAGGCAGAGTAGATACTTCTGGGAAGAAGGAAACTGAGCATCAAATTAGGAAATGTCTCCTCTTGTACAAGAAGCAGCGCAGTGAAGACTGAAGTTGATGAAGGAGGTGGAATGACTGCCAGGCCAGCAGGGACTGAACAATTTAGGATTAGATAATTTCAAATTGGAAAGAAGATTATTCTCTGGAAATGCAACCCACACAATAGAGAAAGATGGGAAAAATCTATGCTAAAGAGCATGGATTCTATGCCACAAACATATGTATTTGCAGATGCTGACAGGCACCAGTAAACCAGTCTCTTCTACTGGGTCACCTTTTAATGCTGGATTTATGCCAAAGTCCTGCACTGATGTCAGTAAGATTCCCTCTGACATGCACAGAGACAAATATGACCAGACCACACCTTGGACAATGTTCCCGTGATAGCTGAGTACGTATCTGGCTTGTCTTCCAGCCCTTCCTTGCAAGCAGACACATTCAGCATATGTGAAGACAGGCATATTTCCCAGCATGGACTGGGAATGCTATTCACAAATTTCCTTTGGTATATTCGAGCAGGCATCTCAAATGAAACTAAACTCAACCCAACAAATGGCCTCGCTTTTCCTTTCCCTTTTTTTGAAAGGGATTTACTCTAATGATAAATTAATTTAACTGTCAGGCAAAACCACAGATGGGCGAACATGGCAGATTGATGTAGCCAGATGGAGTAATGTTTGTTTTTATCCACAATCAGTGGGCACAGCAGTGACAGCCTTTTAATGTTGCTTTACAGGAATCAAGTGCTCTGAAACTTGACTGGAATTATGTCATGAGAAATAAATAGCACAGCTAGAGCCAGAGATAACAGAGAGTGTAAGGCAATGGTGCTGCAAGATTGCTTCGGGGGAAAAATGCATCCAGAAATTGTTGAATGTAGCAAACCCAAGGACCGAGAAGAATCAGCTGATCCGAGGGAATGTTTCGGTTGTTGCTGACTCCTTGTAGACCAGCAGTGGAGGTCTCTACATCATTCAGGAGCAGTGAAAAACACAGAAAAAGAGTTTTCGTGGCGAGTGCCGCTTTCCCACTGCTGCCTCCACTGGCCTACTCTTCCTCCTCCTGCCTCACCATCAGCTGCAGATGCAGACCCCACCGATACCACAGGGACACGAACCCCACCATCCATGGGTTGTCTCCACTGCATGCACCCACTTGCTGGAGGCTTTCCACTGACACATGGGGCTTTGCATTGGAGCAGGATTTTGTATCAGGACAGGGTTTTACTCATGTGACCTCTGTTTTACGGTTTGCTCACTGCCAGGTTTGAAAAGAGGAATCTGGACCACGGATGAAATTCCCTCCTCTCTCCCCGCTGGAGCCCCTGACTCTTTTGTCACAAAAAGCCATAGCTGTTAGTGCTTTCCAAGAAAAGCAGCAGTGTTGTGCTAAAAGTGCCGACTGGCAGCAGGTTGGCATTGGGTTTCTTTGTTAAAAGATAACAGAGCTTACGTTTTCCGGGAGAAAGAAAAGTCCTATTGATATAATAATATCATGCCAGGCAGACAGCCCTGCTTGTGTAATCCGCTTTGAGCACAATGCCGTGTTGTGGCTCGAGCATTGTTTCCAGCTGAAAAGTGGCTGTGATTTGCCTCGTCAAGGACGTTATCCTGCCTGACGGGTCTACAAAAGGAGACAGCATGTGTGGCTGGCTGAGAGGCCAGGGGAGTCCACCTGAGGGGTGAGGGGATTGGGCAAGGACTGGGGTGCCGGGACCTTTCCATGCGCGCACCTCCTGTGGGTCAAAAGGGTGCCAGGGGCATTCCACGGAGCTGGGGGAATCCCATGGTGCTGGTGGCATCCCACAGAGATGGGCTGCAAGGGCAGCAGTGATATTTCTAAATCTGACAGCATTATACAAACAGAATTAGAATAAACTGTTCACAAAACCCCTTGATTTTCACTTTGCATTTTTTGCTGTTTACTGGCTATTGAAAGGCCAAGCTGGTTTACATTTTCAAAATGCACGATGAATGTGAGAATGTTTCTTAACAAAGAGTTAAAAGATAGTACCAGGTTGTAGGCAGGAATCTGCCTTAGGTTTAAATCTGTAAATTTCCCCTTTACCTTCTATCTCTTCTTGACAATTCAGGTGAAATCAGAAAGACACCATTGCTTCAAAGTGTTGATCCCGGCTTGCTTTGGATCACACATCAGTTTTGTGGCAAATGTGATGAACCTTGTGGGCACTTCTGTCACCTTATGGGCTAAGCTTTGCTTTTGCAATATAGCCACGGAGTTATAGAGTTTGTAGCAGAAAGTCTGCTGCAAAGCTCTGCAGGTGTATCTACTAACCCTTCTCCAGCTGCAGAGCATCTGCCACTGGCAAAACTGTGTCTTCTAGGTAAAGTGGCTTATTACAACCACTTGTGTCATAACGACCATCCCTAGGCTTTTGCAAAGCCTTCTTTAGGGCTAAACGCAGCTCTCAGGTATACAGTGATAAGTCTGGTTCATACTGAAGCCTTACAAAGGTCATTCGTGGGTCTCATGCTAGACATTTAAACTGAGGGTGAGTTTCACTCAAACGCGAGAAGTGTGTAACAGCAGCATGGCCAGATGAGAGCAGGAATCAGATGGATAAGCAGGACAAAGAATGCAGGAAAGAAGAGAACTGTTCTCCTCTTCGGAGTTTGATACTCAATCAGCGTTCTATCTCCAGCAAAAAATTATTTCAGTATTTTACTGATGATGAATGAGCACCTGCAGGACTCCAGACCAAACCATCCTCATTTTCATTGCATATTCAAGGGATGGCACTAGGAGATAGTGCCATGCCAATGGCCAGCACACGTGTTCTGCAGCATCAAAGTACTTCTCTGTTCTCTGAACAGGAACTTCAGAATTTAAACGCCAAGCAATCCTGTGCTGGTCTTCAAAATCAGGCTGGCTTTCCCTCTCCGCATGGAAAAATGGGTGTGAAGTGCTATGCGTGTAATGAAATCGAGCTCTGCTCCGGATGTTCCAGACTGCCAAGCAAAGTGTGGCTGGGACAGTCGCTGATTACTGAGAGAAGTGCATCACCTGCAGCCTCTGACACCACTCCTAGCTAAGGCATATCATTTTTTGACAACTTTCCATCTGGTACTGACCAGGCCTGAACATGCTTAATTAGTGAGATCTGATGAGTGCTAAGCCTGAGGTTGTATTAGTCTTGCTTCTAAATTTGGACACATGCTTTGAACTAGTAATACAGGAGTTAAAAGCATCATGTAAACAGGATTAGACTTGGCTCCCAAAACCTTGGCTTCTTCCTTGTTCGAGGGAATAAGAGACAGCAAGAAAGCACACAGCAGAGCAGATGCTTCTGACAAAAATGGCTAGCAACTCTGAAAACACACCTTTCAACATCTGTCTCTGAGCATGCAAGGACATGGTGTGCCTGGGGTCCTGTGCTGGGTGTCAGCACTGCAGGTGGGACGATGTGCCTGGGAAAGCAGTGGCACTCAGCATTCTGCTGAGGGAGGGGAGTCTGCCCACAGCCCCCACTGAGCACGGGCCTGGCCGTCCTGTGCAAGAAATACATCCCATGGGATGGCGCTGCACATCTGCACTGACCACAGCTGGCAGGGCTATGGAGCAGCCTGTGAAGGTGCACCATGATCCGGCCTCCTTGCTGAGAGGGAGATCAGGAAATCCACAGCCCTTATGGGGAGCTGGCAAAAGCAGGGGGAGCAAAGCTTCCGTGTGGAAAACAAAGAAACTGTCCAGGAAAAGAACCTTGTAAGGTTTGCCCCATGGTTGCAACACAGCACTTGGGTTTTTCCCTGGACCCAGACCTTGTATTTCTGAACTGCAGAGATCACGCACCAGGCAACCACTGCCTCCAACCAGGGCACAGCGCCGACACAGTGAGCACTGAAGGAAATAAAATACGAAAGCCTTCCACTCAGTGTTGTGGTGCAGGCATTTATCTGGGGATTTGCAGTCTCAGCAGGAGTGCACAAAGAATACATGGAGCTTGATATGTTTGAAAATATGTCAGATGGCACTGAAACCCGTGCGCTGATGGATGTATGCAACACAGCATGTTTCATATATCTGAAGTCTAGCTTCATGAGGGGAATTTGAGCTTTAGGGAGCACGGTAGTTTTCCAGAAGAACATCTTCATATGTGTAAATTCAGCCTAGAACACTAAAATCCAGATTCTGGTCTGATCTCTCCCTTGACATTTCCCAATATAAGTATTAAACAATAATTTATCACATCTTGTGAAAATGGTGACCCCCAGTTTTGGAGCTCTGGGTAACAGGAATGCTCTGAGAAATGTATGTTCATGTTTTTCCCATCCAATACCCAGCATCTCTGAGCAGGGATCTTCCAGGCTAGCTAGAATGTCTTAATTTGCATTTCTGTTTAAGAGGGAATTAAATCCCCTTTATGTGCTATTTTGCCTTCTTTTCTTTTTCTCATTTATCTACAGATGTTTTAGAATTGGAGTAGAGTGCTTAGGAAAAAATCTTCCAGCTAATGGACAAAAGACAGCATTTAATTTAGTCACTTTCAAGTAAACCAGGCAAGCCATTCAGACATTTGTAGCCTAACAAGATCATCAAAGCTAAGAGGCTTGTATATACTACTCCTATTGTTCTGGTGAATTATTTGCCTCGTACTTAGAGCAGTCTGTAAACTGTTTCTCTCTATATAATGAGAAGGAATTTTACACAAGTAAAGAATTCTCCATGCTTCAGTTTACAGATGTGATTTAACAGTCCTTGCCTTCAGAGAGCTTGATGAAGAAATATCTGAGGTATCTAAAATATTATAAGAGGGGTCAGAAATGGCACTGAGAGCTCAGGACTGGCTGCTTTTCTGGACTCATTTAGCCTGCTGCAGTGAAAGAAGTGCTTTGACTTTTGGAAAGTGTATTTAGTGGGCTTGGAAGGAAGTGTACAAAAGCCAAAAACATCTTCTGGAGAGTTTGAAAAACATCCTCTATTCTTCTTCATGTATTTGTTTTCCCATTGAAAAGTAGTTTCAATGGAACATATCAAAACGGCCTGCTGTGAGGGTATTCCACACATAATGAAATACTTTATATATAGTCTCCATATCATAAAGTGGAAAGACTCATCTTCTGAAACCCTTTTGTCCTTGTCGTAAATATTTCCAAATGAACACACACCCAGAAACTGGAGCTCTTCACACACTAGGAAAAGTAACTTCAGCTCCTTCCTTTGCCCCAGGGAATATTAGATGAGCACCTGTTTGTTCCGTTTGCAGAGGTGGTGGCCCTTAAGCATCAGTCTCCTCTGAAGGTTCCTCCACTCCTCTCTGAATTCCTCCTCACTTGCTTCCTTCCAGACTCCTGCATGTCACCAGTCCCTTTTGTCTTCAAACACTGGACTTCACCTCACTCGCAAACCAGTGGTCTGGACCACACTTAGGAGAATATCGGTGCAGATACTTTATTTGAGATTTTAAGATGTGTGTCACTGGGGGCTATGACCAACACAGCTCTGTTAGTGGCTCTGAGATGCAACACTGAAATCTTTGCCCCTTTGGACTATGTCTCCTTTGGCCCAGTCGAGATTTATCTTCCTTTTTTCCTTAGTCTTGTTGAGTCCAATTCAAATTCAGTGCTGAAAATGAACTTGGAAGAAAATAAACAGAATGTGCATTTTCAAAATCATGTAAATTTTTTTCTGCATAAGTGAATTTTTTGTAGTTGAGGAAAGCTTCTTCAATACTAGTTTGGTAGGCCAGAGTTCCTAAAAAATAGGTAATAAAGTTTGTTCTCTGCTTTGTACCACATGCTTAAAGCAATTCAGGAATATGAACCTGGTCCAGAAAACTGGGCACTGGTATCACTGGTGAATCTCCCAGAGGAGGAGCCATATGTGGCTGCCTCCCTCCCAGGATTGTTTTACTGTATACAAAACCCCAGCTGCACTCCTGCCTCCACCACCAATCACAATTTCTTCTTCATAAAGTCAGAGTTTCTCCCTCTAGCAACAGAACTTTCCTTGTGGGAAGGACAAGACACTTCTGTGGTTTACCCCAACAGCAGACTCTGATTTTCCTTGTCTTTGACAAAGCATACATCTACATCCATACCCATTTCATTCCTCTGCTGTTTCAGTCTCCCATGAAATTCTCCATGTAGGGTTTTTTTTCACATGATTCTCAAGACAGCTTGGGAACAAACATGTGCCTTGTTTACTCAGCAGTATCTTACTGCAGCCTTAGACCATGTCAGACAGCCTTTTAATTTGGATTCATTTAGTTTCTTTCTCTCTCTTTGCACCTTTTCCCACCAACAGCTCTGTTTTAGGCCACTGGGACAGTACCAGTTGTCACTCGCCAGCAGATGATGTCACACACATCTGCCGGGCCTCTATTTTCACAAGAGGTAAGTTCCTCTGGATCTCTGGACAGACTGCGTGGTTTACCTGCATCTGAAACCTAGAGCAACATATTTGACTTTCTTTTCAACAGCTATAGTTCCTGAAATTGAATGATTTGGTATCAGTTCTGCCCAGATCATTTTAATCTCCACATTTGTCTTTGAGCAATTTTTCTGCCTGCAACAGATCCAAATGTAACATTTTTGGCTAATGTCAATGACAATGCTCCTACCTCCAGTTCATTAACAAAGCTGCTAGAAACCTTTTGCTGCTCCTCAGTACGATTTACTACGTGTTGCTGCTTCTCATGACTAAGGGGGGGCTATTAGTGGGTCTGGAACATGGCCAGTGTGCCTGGAAATTTTCCGTGTCTCCATAGTTCAGGTCCTGCCTGCAAGACAAGCTGCTTAGAAGATAGAAACAATAAAATAACACAGTTTTAGACCACGGCCATTTCCTCCCTTCTGAAACAGAAGTTGCTTCTTTGTGATTTTACATACTCCTCAATACTTTAGCAATAGCACTGAGCCTTTCCTGACCACAACACTTGAGTACTTAGAGAGCTGTGGTTCAGAAAGTCTTCTTTCTTATTTCTAAAGCAGCTGAGCTATGGGAACAGCACACTGCGATGATTCTTCTTATTTATTTACTTATTTATGGCCTGAATTGTTTTTTCTTTCTTTGCTGTCAAATTAGGTCTTGCTGGCATTTGCTTTAGAGTGACTGTTTCCAGTCTTGATAGATGGCATTTCTCTGCAGTAGTGCTCAAAATTGCTTCTCTTAATGAAGCCATTTCATGTTTCTGCATTAAAATTTGCAAAAAAACCTCATTAAATTTTCATTGTCTACCACTATGCAGCCAGTCAAAGACCTTATAAATAAATGCTTTTGCTCTTTTTGAGTCAAATGATTAAACCTGAAAACATCAGTTAGAGGACATACAGTTCAGGGCTTCAGTTTGCATAGCAAATTCTCTCAGATATCGCACAAGATATACGCAGCAAAGGTGAAATAAGATTCCCCAAGTCTTGCTCCTGTTTCATTACAAGCAAGGGCATCTGTGCTTTGAGTGAAGATCTCTTCTTTGTAAGCATCACTCCCCAAGCTGGAGGTAAGGTAATAGCATTCGGTGACTGCCAGAAAAAACCGGCTCATCATGGACAGCCCTCCACATCCCTCCTGCAGAACCAGGCTGAGGAACTTCTAGTTGCTGGTTTTCACACACAGACAAGTTATATCCAGAGCATTTCTGCCAGATTCAGAAGTTCCCTGTCTACCCCTCCAGCGACATGGGGAGTGGACAGGACCTCACGTGTAGTTCCTGACAGGAACAAAAGTCGCAGGACAATTTAGTGCACCTGGATTTTAGAAGACCAACTGCAGAGAACAGTGAAAAGCAATATTGAATAGTCTTCCCAGTTCTTTACTTGACTTCTTTTCCCAGGCTGATACCTTGATCGAGATGTCATGGTGAAGCCAAAGGAGGAAGAGAGATAGCACTTCAGGAATCAGACCCAGCACCTCAGAGCTGAACTGCTGCCTTGAAATCAGCCGATGTGTGCATGCCTGAGCCCAGAGTTGCCTCCCATCCCTCTGAGCAGCTGTGGTTTCACTGTAGTATCATACGACCCCCTGCTGGCCTCATTTTTCTCCTCAGCACTTCTGGCTTTCCAATTTTTCTGTTTTTTCCCTCCTCCAGGATCTCCAAGGTGTCACCTCCTGCAGGCACTCCTTTCTGAGGACGAAAGTAAGGTTTTTGGGAAAGGATGGCCTTTCGAGCGGTGTTGCCCAGCATTGTCCTGCTCCCTCTGCAGCGGTGGTGACGGTCCCTGGCAGGAACCGACCGTATCTCAGGCTAATGAGTTGTCAGAAACCCGTCCCCGTGCCTCGCCTCCCGGGCAGGTTATTATTATGAGGGCTGTCAGTGGCGGGTGAGGATGGGGCAAGCAATCCATTTCTGCAGCCAGCGGGGAGCTGCGAATCTGTTCACAGGGGATCAGCGGGGTGCTGTGGGAACCGGCCTGCCCTGCAAGCGTCCACCAAGGGCTACCATTCAAGAGAGCACTGTGGGTTCATGGCGAGCGCAGCGAGTTTGCCTCTAATGTATGCCCTAATGAGTCAGCGGAGGGTGTTCTGCCTGCCTGAATGTCTTTAGTGTGGCAAAGCGGAGTGGACATTCCCATACAATAGTGGGCTTAAATTCAGCTTCTCACCGATGTCTAATTCATGGGCGGAACGGCTTTTGTAATACCTATAGAAGAGAAGTACAGTAGGTCATTTCTTCAACTAATTGGAGTTGACAATCCCATATCTATCCATATCTCAGAGCCATTTGCACACAGTTGGAAAGGGAGGCATTTCGCCTTCGCTCATGTGGTCAGCCACCGGGAAGGGAAAATAATGTATGGACGGGTTTCTGCTTCAGGCAGTCACAGATTTGCAACAAAATCGAATATAACCCAGCAATGGCTTTTTCACTTACTGAATGGCAGGTAGAGCAGTAAGGGTTATCTTTCTTACCTCCATTCTCCAGCTGTTAAACAACGCTTCCTTTCCCCCACCCATGGTCCGATGTCTCCGCAGGGCACCGTTTTCATGACTGCCAGCTGCCCTGCAGCACAGAGACTCCATCATGCACAAGTCTTCTGGGTGCCACCATAACATCGAGGGTCAGAATAACACAAAACGTCCCTGCCTTGCAAACAGCAGTTTCACAACTTGCTGAAGGCCACTTGCTGGACCAGTAAGAGTGATCCCTGACCCCACACCCATAATGATAAAGTGCATCGAAGGTGTCACGTGTTTTAGTCTTTTTGGGTATGACGTGAAGTTCTATTACCAACACTTTACCCACCGCCTCGTTCAGACACAGCAGTTGTCTTTGAGTGTACACAGAGAGCATTAATGCTTCCAATTTAATCTGGCACATAACATCTGAAGAAGAAAACTTCCCAAGTTCTGTAAGGAAGCCAAATGGGCACTTTGGAGTGATGTGCCACTTAAAATTGGATCTTCCCCTTTCTTCAGTAGACCATTTTCTCCTCAAAAACATCAGCCACAGAACTAAGTCCCGTCCCCACCTATGGCAGTGTTTGGGAAGAATTAACAGTGGTTTGAGCTAACTTGGGGGATTTAAACTGTGTATACATATTTATATATTTTTTTTAATTTATTTTTTTTTAATAAAAACTTGGGTTTGTCCACTTGTCACGGTAAAACCTCCAGACTTTCTCAGTGCAATCCTCAGCTCTGTTAACAGGATATGATGAAATCATATAACTAAATTACTGGCCTGTTCCATTTACTAAAGGCTTATTCCACATGGGATCCAAAATGTAGAACAGGGTAAAATTGCCTGGTTGGTACTTCAGGCTGGGATTGAAGAAGGCTGTAACGCCACCAGGCTAGAGACAAATAAACTTTACACATCAATCCTGTTGACTCAGAGGTCATGTAGTTGTTCTTGATTTGACATGGAAGTTTTGTAAGGTGCTATAGAGCTAGGAAGCAGAATAAAGCCACACAATAGAGAGAAAAAAGATGAGATAAATTGCCACTTTATTTTTCTAAATATGTTCATTAGGGATATTAATTTACTTAAGAGGATAAAACTTCACTATGTTTTTGCATTTAAAAAGTAATGATCTGCTGGAAGTGTGGGAAATATGTTTTAAAAAACCCAGTAAATGGAGCACACGTCAGTAAAGACAGCTCAATTTCGTTACGGTGCTGTGATCACAAAAACATTTTCTACCATGCAACTTTTAATTAGTCTCGCAAAAAATTATTCTGCTTCACTTATACAGAGTACAGTAAATGGCTACATAAATGCATAAGGAATGAAATAAATACGCTTTGTTCAAATGTGGTGACCTTCGGGAAATAAAATGATAAGAGAATGAAGTTTCTTTCTGTTTCCCCTTGTATTTATCATGTGGCAAGTCAATGTTCCTTCATGAAATACAGTAATTATGATAAAAAATAAACCGAAGTGAACTTCTTCACTTCACACTTCAACAATCTTCCAGCCATACAGACGCATTCATGCATGTATGGCTGTCATTTCCAATCCAGACAATTTTTGATAAGCTTTAGCTATTCTGAGGTGCTGCCAGTTTGAGTGACAACCTTGATACCTGCAACTAAACGGTTAATCTGTTCGCCATTGTGAATGTAATCAGTGCTCTCAGACACAGTGAAATCCCACATTTTTCTGATGTCTGAAATAAAGCGGTTGTTAGTAAATAATACAGAGTATATGTACATATAATGTCCAGCACATAAATAAATATTAATATGCACAGTACTGTCTGCACGCATTCTGTGGTGTCACATATGTATATATACACACACAGGAGCATTAACCAGACAAAATACAGAAAGCAAAACATATTTTAAAAAATATATAAAATAGGTTTGCCTGTGCTATAAATAAAAAAAAAACAAAACGAAGTGATGCTTTTCATTACAGCAAGATTTCAGATGTGCATCTCGGGCCTGAGTCATGTGTGCTCTATGACTGTTTGGTACAATTTAGCATTCAGTTCCCATGGAACTCGGGAGCATTCTGCCCTTGAAAGCACAGTCATTACTTCCATCCTGTGCTGTTTAAACACACTTGAGGATGATGTGTACTTCCAAACGTGAATAAAGCAGAACCAGTGAAGGCAAAGGTTATGTAGGCAAAGGGTATTCAGTTTCCCTCATTTGGTAAAGACATTACAACTCCAACCAATGTGCTGAGCTTGCACCTTTTGGTCCATTATCTGAGTTTGGAGTCAACTTGGCAACATCAAGAAAGTTGTATTTTCATTTGTATAAGCTATTATATATTCATATGTTTGCTCAGCACTCGAAACAGTGGTCTGCAGTATCTTCCATCTATATTTAGCTTACTGACGTTGACTACTCAGGGGAAAGAAATCCGATTTCATGCAAATTTTCGGAATAAACTCCCTGAAATTCTTACGAGACCCATAAAGAGAATATATTTTATGAACAGGGTATTAAAGGAATGGGGTTCCGTTATGTATAACCTCAAAGGTACCTCACAAAACACAGGTTCTTAAGTCTGGTAAATGTTGCAAGTCTGGTAAATGTTGCCCTCCAAACACCACAAAAAGTAGAACTTTATAATAAAGATCTTTGCCTGTGGGAAGGTCCCTCCACAGACCTAAACTCAGTTAATTATTAAATGATTACACAGTATCATGGCATTCAGGTTTCCAGCCATTCTTATCTTCTGGATGGGTAAAATGTCTGCCAGGGTCTTCCAGTGGGAGCTGGTGTCCCAATGCTGGGACAGAAGCACTGTCACCCACGGCCACAATCGCACTTCGCCTCAGACAGACCAGTTCAGGGGGGCATGGGAATTTCCATCCACTTCACTCTACTGAGAATTATCTTATCAAATACTTAATGCAAAGTCATAGCTCCATTAAAATTCTTGGTGTCTCAACATGGTAGTATTGTGAATTAAGCTTAAACAAGACCGTTTAGCACTGAACTTTTTACCTGGTTTCCAATAAATCTTTAACCGTATCATTTAATCCTCTAGATCTCCTTCCCCTGAGATAAAACATGGTAAGAGCTTCTTCCTGAGCATTTAAAGTAAAACCCCACAAAACCACAGATGAGCTGATGTGTTGTATGCCCAATGCACAGAAGTATGTAAATCCATGAAGCGTCACAGGAATGAACTAGCCCTCTTCCCCTTATAATTACGTATCTTTTACAGTCTCTCAAAACAAGTAGCCACTTGCCTTACGTGAAGCGTCACACGAAAGGAACATCAATATCAGTTCATTGCAGCCTACAACTGATCAAACAACCTTAAGAATCATTTCAGAAATACAACATTTGCCAGAAAATACTCAACACTGTGTATGGCTATGCTGCAATTTTGCTTGCTGTGCAGCAAAAAAAGCGGTACAAAAGTTTAGTGTCTAAGCTAGCGTTTATTATACAAAGTCCATTTCAAATGCATCTGTTTATTAAGTGGAGTTGGCAATGCTTACTATTATTAAGGTTTCGCTGTTTTCCATCCTAAGTTCCTCTATCTTTGCCGCTTATAACTTTGGCAGTCTTTAATTGTTTGTATAAACATTTACAGGAGGCAGATCTCTAGAAAAGCTTTCCTGGAAGCAGGAAATATCTGCTCCGAGCTGATATGTTTCAAGAAAATTTCAGAAGGTCATTTCCAAGAATGGTGCTTGGGAAAAAAATAGGCTCCTTTCCCCCTACTTAAAAAAAAAAAAAAAATAGTTTCTTCTGGAAAAAGAAAAGAGTTTTGGAGCAAAGACTTGAGTGCTGCAGCAAATGGTCTGTGTTAAGCGTACACCTTTTGCTGTGCTTGCTAATGTGGCCACGGTCTAACCCTTGAAGATACCCTAATCCTCCAAGTCATTGCAGTTTGCGTGCAGTGTTTGGAGAGAGCCAGCTCAGACACCACAGTATGTCTGTTGGCACAGAAGCGGGCTTTTTTCAATTGTTTTTATTACCCAAGCTAGCTGAGTGTCTCTATCCTGCATTGAGTAAACAACACAACCAGGGCACGATCTTCCCTTTGCTGGCCTGGTCAGTACCTACCCGTGCAAGTGTGTTTGTCACTGCATTCCTGGGCAGAGGAGCAGATCCCCTATGGACCACCTCTGGGTCCTGTTAGAGGAACACGCCCCACTTACCCTCCTGGGCCTCCCCATCACCTGCAGCGCACGCTGCCACAGAGGAGACACTGCCCTGGAGAAGGAAGGCACCGAATGGATGTGAAGACAATGCTGTGCTGCTGAGGCCACTCATGCCAAGTGCAGACAGCAAGAACAGCTGCTGGCAAAGATTGAAGGAACAGAAGAGGACCCAAACAGAGCAGTGTGGCAGTAGGGCCAGGTCAGCTGGGACACGCAAGGAGCATCAGGAATTGTCAGTGCACCATCAGAAGCACTGAAATTGCTCATATGATCTGTCCAGGCTCTTGGCCCAAGCAGGGAAGCCCAGGGCACACCAGCTGCCTCCTCAGAAACACCTGCTGAGCAAAGAGAAGCCAGCTCTCACCCTCTGTGCTCTTTGGAAAAAAACTAACAGCTGTATAACTGATCTAAGAGAGCACTCAACAAAGCAAAAGCAGAAATGCCAAACTAAATGACAACTTACAGCTTCACAGGAAGCAGTTGTGACAAGGGAACACCAACACATCAATGGACTCCTGGCTAGAAATGAACCAGGTAGAGCTGGTCTCTGTCAGTTGTCATTGACATAACGCAGTGGAAACTTCACTGGCCAAAACTCCAACTTATTGAGCTCTTAGAGAATTCTCAAAAAAGGCACTTCTGTGATGACACACCACACCCAGCACATGCAGCTGAGCATTGCCCCAAGAAGTATGAAAGTCAGGGCACTGGTAATTTGGGGATGGTTGGCATATGACCAGTGTAAACAGCTATAGCCATGCTGGGTTCGTAATAGATGATGTGTGTTGAACCACGGGATTTTGAGTTGTGAGCATGCTGCAGTGTTTTGTGCTGTCTGCCTCGGCCATTTGGTCCTAATTAACTGACCATCCCCAGGGTTAATTCCAGGTTCCTACAGTCCTTCCTATCTCGGGCAGGCTGAGCCTATGGGGTTTGCAGGGTTTGAGAAAAGCCTGTCCACCTGCACAAGCTCGGACTCCTGCTTGTTTCGGGCAGGCAGTGAGACACTCCAAGGCTCTGGTAGCTGACCACAAACCGGCCACATGAAAGCTTCTCCTCCACTCTGCTCCACAGGGAAGGCTGTACACATGTGCCTGCCTTTGCAGTGGGCCCTTGGCAGTGCCTCACCTCGAGAGGCCCTCACAAAGGAACACCAGCTGAGCAGAGAGGCAGAAGCCACTGGAAGGCACTGGTCTCAGATGCAGGGCAGTGACTGCTGCCTCCAAGGTGAGACACAGGCCTTGGGCTCAGGTTCAAGTCAAACACAAATTGCAGTCATCACCTCTGGAACATTTCCAGAGCACAGGAGCCTGGGGGTTTTTTCTATCTGCAGATCCTTCCTGGAAATGAGACTTTCTGGCCCTGCTGCCTCAGGACCAGCACTGGCTTTCCTGGGAGGGGTGCAAATAACCTAGTAGACTTTGCAGAGGCTCCAGCCTTAAATCACTCTTCCCTTTGCCTATCAGAAGAGTAAATGTATCTGGCCAAATTAATAGAACGACAGGACATTAAAGCCTCGCCGTGTAATGGAGGGACATATTTATCAGGACATATTTGTCAGGACATATTTGTCCCTGCAGCTGCCAGTCAACCTTGATGACTCAGGCTTCTTTGGGACCCAGGCTCCTATTTCTCTGCCTCATCTCTCCAGAGTATTGCTTGGGCTCAGACAGAGTTTTCTAAGAAATTCAGAAATCCCAGATTTAGTTCCTTCTTTTAAGACAACATCGTTTATCTCTCTGACTTTCTACTATCCAGCTAGTTTCCTTCTTCTCTTTCTCTGAAATGGTGAGGGAATCTGTACAGTATCTAGTTTCTCTTGACCAGCATCACTCTGTTGACCTATGTACCCGTTGCCTAATAACTCCTTCCTTTCCTCTCCCCCCACAAGATTCACTGTTAAAAATGGCAGCAGATGAGCTCCTCTGTTCCAGCAGAGCTTGCCACCTAACACAGAGAGCCTCCAACACCAGCCAGACTTTCTGAGCTCTGATCAGACAGATTTCTCAAAACACCAACCCTTAAACCACTTCTGTGATTTGGAGCCAGTTATTAGTACCTATTAAGATGTTTGTGTGAAAGCAAAGTTTCCAAATTCCTTCTGCACAATACTTGATCTCCTTCCTTTTGACACACACAAGTACACTATTTTATTATTTGTACAGATCACTTTGTTTTCCTCAGCACATAATTTCAATTCCAATTCATTAATGTCAAAGCATAAAAGAAGCAACCGCACATAAAGCAACAAAAGTTTGCCAAACCCAGAAGATAACAGCTGATAATTAAGGAAGTCCCATTATTTCTTGGCAAAGGAGCCTGTGTGTTCAGAGACACATTCTTAAAGGGCCTCTCTTTAGTGTAGCTGCATAATTTGCACGAACACCATTTGCACAGAAAAATAAAGGTTTTCAATATGGATAAAAGGAGGCTCTAATGTTCCCATAATTTCTGTACAATACCCATCCCATGCCCCTTCTTGCTGGCACAGCCCAGCCCTGTGACAGGTTCACAGAAGAGCCACTCTGGCATATCTTTGATGGTGTGGACAAAAGATCTGAGCCTTTGTTAGCACATACCTGCCCCCACCTCCACCCTCAGTCTCATTTTATACTGATATCACTGCAGAAAAAAGACATTGTACTGATCTTAAACTGCACATAAATCGTCTGCCTAAGAAGAAACCCTTCATTTCTATCTTCCCAGGCTCACCTCTGCCTCCTGCCCTGGGAATTGTTCATAGCATGGTCTCCTGCTTACTGGGCAAGTCCATCCCAAATGGACTTTTGCATTTTGTTTGTGTTCCCTCACATTACTGTTGCTAGCCACTGCCAGGCATGCAGGGCCAATGGCAAGTCTCCTGGCTTTTGTGGTTCCCCTGTGTCCTTCCCTTCAGCTGTTTCCAAGTGTTGTTCAGCAAGACTGAGCATCTGTTCCGGGCTACAGTCTTACACTGAGATGAAAGTCCGTCAGCATGTGGAAAAAGGCTTGGGTCGAGCCTGAAACAGGCTAACCAGTTTTGTGCTTCCCAGTATTTGGATCCTGTATATCCACCCCTGTAGCACAGTGTGACTTTGCTGAGGTGCATGAGGATCTCAGAGAGAAATCCTGTTCTTCTGAAGCCTGATGTCACTACCTCCTGATTCCCAGTCACAATCCATGGTGAAGCTCTGTGGTGAATGGTTATTGCCTCACTCGGAGATTTGATCAAAGATGGTGTAATTAAAATGA
Organism: Mohoua ochrocephala; assembly: GCA_013398855.1. Classification (NCBI taxonomy): domain Eukaryota; kingdom Metazoa; phylum Chordata; class Aves; order Passeriformes; family Acanthizidae; genus Mohoua; species Mohoua ochrocephala. The sequence goes on from VZTA01020600.1 coordinate 184,719, forward strand.
CAACCAGCAGAGAGGAAAGGTGTTTCACTGGTAGAGATTTCTGAAAAAATACTGCTTGAAGCAAAACTGTTTTACTCTGGCAAAACTCCATAAAGTCAGGACCATACCCCATGTGAGAGCTGTTGACAGTCCACACAGTACTGCTACAGCAGTTCCCAAGTCACCAAGGGCTGATAAATGACACAGATTTTCTGCATGTACAAAAAATTTTGTGTTACTTATTGAAAAAGATTTTTAGACAAGATACTTTGTACAGACAAATTATGGGCAAGATCAAATTTTCCATTCCAGTATGATATCTAATGGCAAATCTTCTATTATGCCTATTCCTGAAGGCAAAATAGATTTACTTCAAGTCAATACTTGGCCTGAGTCCTAGGTCCTGTTCACGTTTTAACAGCATTGCTACGGCACCAAAACTCCCCAGGGGTGCACAGAGCTTCAAAATCCTCCTAGGTCCACACGAGTCATAACCACTGCATCCCCAAGAAGTTAGAAAAAGAGCTTGTCAGGAATCGGCTACTGCTCTGCACAATGAACTTAACAACTGTCAACCTTAGGCTGAGGTATCACATCTCCTAATATTTTCAAGGACAGGACTTGGTCTGGGAGCCTGGCAGGGGGAGGAAGGAGGGTGGCACATCTTCACCTGGGACAGGTTTGTATGGGGAGAGCAATGGGTTCTTACAATTACAAACCCAAGAGAAGCAGAAGCCAAAGTTCATCNCAGGTTCTTACATGTCTTTGCCAATTACGAACCACGAGAAGCAGAAGCCAAAGTTCATCTGCCACACAGCAGGGCTAACTCCGTGCTGCTACACTGGATCCTTCTTGATGCAAACCTGTCCTCTGAAGCTGCTGTCTCCTGATGGAGCTTCCTTTTCGTTAACTCAGCTCCACCTGCTTGTAATTCGGGGCTGTGCTCTCATGGCTGCTTTAAGTTCTCTGACTGCAGCTGGTGCCCCTGACTTGGTGTCTCCAGTGTGATGGCAAAGCTGATGCTCCTACTGCTCTGGTGGACATGACTGTGTGGCATCAGAAGTAGCTTGCCTGACGTGGAATGAGAGTGCAGTGGAGGAAATGCCGACTGACACTGGCATATCACTAGGAAAAGGCACGGGATGGTCACTAAACGTACAGCCCAGAAGCTGGAACATGGGGCAGCTCCGAAAGTTTCCTTAATAATGTGTTTATGGCAAACAGAAACAGGTTATTGCAGGGAGTTCCTGTCTCAGCAAACTCAGCTGAATCAGGAAGGAGTTCTGGGCTGCTGAGGTTTCTCTCAGCAATGTGACGGTGCAGGGGCCCTCTCAGCCTGGTTTTACAGCAACGCAGTGAGTTAGTGATGTCAGTGAGCACTTGCACTTACACAGACAACACCATCTAACCTGTCCCTCCAGCAGAAACACTGCTGCCCTTGAATGTCCGGCTGCTTAATGTGTTTCCTTAGGAACAGAGTGTAGGCATTTGTGTTAAATCCCCACCCCTGAGCTGTAAGAGAAAATCCTATCCATCCACCCAGGAGCTAAGGTTTGGATTAATCTATCACAACAACTCCTTCCTGTTCACTTCCTGTTGATCAACAGCCTAAATACCTTGACCCAAAGGCAGAAAAGAATGCAAATTATTACTTCCCCTATTACATGGGAAATACAAAGAGGACAAAAGGTGAACTTCACCCCTGTGCTGAAGGTCCAAAGATCAGTGTAAGAAGACTGTCTCTGAGTCAGAATGATTCAGTCAACAAGGTAAACAGCAAATTCCTCATAAGGAGGAAAGAAAAACAGCAGCTATTTCATTTCCTGATTAACTGAGTTATTCAGTTAACTACACGAGATGTAGTCATGCATTCTGTGCTTTCAGTACTCCTTCCTACCCTACCACCACCCAAAATTGCTGCAGACCCAGCCTGAAGCTAATGAGATTACTGACACGTGAATTCACGGACCAGTTATGAAACTAGAAGTCAAACACTCTCACTCTCTGACTTCTACACTGAGATCGATGACCCTGGGAAATGCTTGTTTTTTATAACAACAGGGCTGGAATACACCTGAGGAACAGAGTGTCTTAAAAGCTGAATATAAATGCTCCTATTTCTTGGTACACAAAAAGTTTTCCCAACACGAGTAGGAGACATTGTGGTCAAAATTGGTTCCATATGTAAAAATAAGTGCTATTTACAGATAACATGCCAAGCCTGTTGTATTGCCATTCACAGACATACATGTTTCTTCTTGTCAGAACAGTGCAAAAATTGCTCTCACAGTATGGTTTTATTCAAGACACTCGCTCTAAGCTCACTGCATTCTGCCACATTATACATGTTATCACGTGAAATCAGCTATTCTATACTGCAAACGGCATGAAAAATTTTGCTATGTGTACCATTTCCCAGTGTGTTCATATTTTACCTACATAATCTAAACACAGACTTCCTTATGAAAAAATCTTATAACTGAGTTACTCTTTCAGCTGGCCCATAGTAAATCCTACTACCAGAAAAATAATTAGCATGATTTTGACGTTGTTTCTGTCGCCCACCCTAAAAGAAAATCACACTTATTTCTAATGGTCATGGAAATGCACATCTTCACAAGACGTTTCACCTCAACATGAGGAAGAACTTCATGTTGAGGGTGGCAGAGCACTGGAACAGGCTGTCCAGGGAGGTCGTGGAGTCTCCCTCTCTAGAGACATTCCAAACCCACCTGGACACGCTCCTGCTCCAGACGACCCTGGCTTGGCAGGAGGGCTGACCGGGTGCTCTTCAGAGGTCCCTTCCAACCCTAACAATTCTGTGATTCTGTAACTGCACTTTTGATATATGCTAGTTAACAGGAATTAAAATTCCATCTGCTTCACTCCTGCACATTCACAGTGCCACTGCGTGTAAGGACAGCCTGGATCTGGAGTAGATGGCTCGTTGCGTCAATGGCATTAAACGTGCAGATTTGAGGAGGTGATAACAGTTTTCCTTTCAACACTAGGGCACCAGGCTCACCTTTGGAACGGGAAACATTCCACAAAACCCATAATAGTTCTGTTACTGACAGGTTAAGCTTCCCGAATGCGTGTTTTCCACATTCGGCACCCAATACACTGAAGATCAAGGGAATGTGCTGTATGCAGGAACAGAAACACACACTGTGGCATTTGATGAGTTTATACAGAGTAGTAGAAGACATTAGTGAGGATGTGACAAATCGGTAAACGGAACAGACATTGGTTCAACATATTTGCGTGTCAAAGGTTAAGAGACACAAATGATAGTTAGCACAGGACTGATGTTTCACGACTCTCTCTACACCCAAGAAAAGCTCCGGAACATCTTAGCTTGGGAATCAAAGGACACTGACGGGGAATTCGCACTTATATGTCTTATAAAGGCTGAGATTTTCTATCCTCGCGCGTGGAGTCGCGAAAAGGCACTGCTCCGCGGATTTATTTTCACAGGCGGACGGACGCCGCCAGGCTTTCCCCGCCCGCGGGGCTGGCAGGCACCGGCAGGGGAGGCTGTCAGAGCCCTCCCGCCCGGTGCCACGGTGCCACGGTGCCACGGCC
>VZTA01020600.1:195591-236573 GCA_013398855.1 Mohoua ochrocephala
GGTGGGGCTGTGAGTGCGGGGCCGGCGGGGAGCGGGCAAGTGGGGAGCTCCGCGCAAGGGTGGGAGGCATCCCCCAAGTCCAGGGTTCCCGGTACCATCCTCAAACTCCACTTGGAGAGCAGCCCCAAGAGGCTGTGGCTTCCCAGGACACGGGGCATGATCCAGGTCCAGGCGATGGCAGTTTGGTTGCCGTGACGGGACGAGTGCCCTGCAGATAAAAAGCTGCTGGAGCAGTGCTGTGTGCTCGCTGGTGCACAGGAGGAAAACAGTGTTACCTAGCAGGAATTAGTACAGAAGAGTACCAAGGTGTCATGCAGAGGGATCTAAGCAGAGGACGAGCGTTATGGCAAGCAGCTTGAAACGCATGGCACTACCCCAGTGTTTGCCGCGCGTCTGTAAAATGAGCAAACCACCTCCACTTGTGCATCTTCAGCCCTGCTGAAGGTCCTGCCCCTATTGTTCCAGGAGCTCTGTCGCTGAGCGCTTGACTTTTAAATAGTCTCACATGTTCTTTGTTCATGTTTTGCAGGGATGGTTGTATCAAAGCTGTGGGCCAGGCAGATGTTATTCGCAATCAGTTTTCAGAAGCAACATTTGAAAGGATAATTGACTGCTCTGGGAAGTGCGTGTTACCAGGTAGGTGTATTTTTATAATGATACAAAGGATGAGCACTACCAACAGGTCGAGGGAGGTGATCCCGTCACTCTACTCAGCCCTGGTGAGGCACATCTGGAGTGCTGTGTCCACTTCTGGGCTCCTCAGGAGAAGAGAGACATGGAGCTCCTGGAGTGGGTCCAGTGGAGGACTACAAAGATGATGAGAAGTTTGGAGCTTCTCTCTTATGAGGAGAGGCTGAGAGAGTTTGGTCTGTTCAGCCTTGAGAAGAGACGACTGAGAGGGGACCTCATCCATGTCTATGTGTCTGAAGGGAGGGTGCCCAGAGGATGGAGCCAGGCTCTGCTCAGTGGTGCCAAGCAATAGGGCAAGAGGCAGCAGGCAGAAACTGATGCACAGGAAGCCACCTGAACATGAGGAAGAACTTTTCTGTGCAGGTGACTGAACACTGGAACAGGCTGCCCAGAGAGGCTGTGGAGTCTCCCTCACTGGAGATACTCAAGAGTGCTTTGGGGCTTCATGGTGGAGCTCTGTCTCCTCTTATTTTGTCTTTACATCTGCTCCTCTGTATCATAGATCACAACGGGAATGTAGCTGGCCCACAGAGTGACTCTTCAGATTCACTGCTCTTTTCTGTGCTCTCTCAGCCCATCAGCCATTCAGCCACAGAGCTCAGTCTGTCCGTCCTGCCCACAGATGTTTGGAGGCAAAAGGGACTTTAAGTCACATATTCTGCAACTATGCCTGATAAAAAACCCCTAAAAGATGGGCAAGTCTGTTGCATGTTAAACCATCCAAGCAGTGTTAGCACATGAGCTGTCAGACCTCTGTTTCTCTTACAGTGGCCTTGCCATTCGCAGTGTCCGTTTCAGAGGTTGTACAAAAGGCTCCCACTGTGGTAAAGGTTGCTAGAGGAAGTCTAGTGTGCTAAGCCCAGCCTAAGCAGTTTGCCTTTTTTTAAAGAGTACAGGCTTAGAGTCTAATGAACTTTTCCAAAGTTTGTTATTTATCCTTTCTTCCACAGTTTGAAAACGTCATCAAAATAATATGACAGACTCAGCAACTGATGCATTTACCTGGAGACATTTTGCATAAGGTGTCAGACCTAAAAAAAAAAATGGAAAGAAAATTAATAGCCTCTGAAGGAAATCCTAGATATCTGTCTGGTTGGATTTTTATTTTTCTCTAACCAATAGAGACTTTTTAGGGGAACTTCTGTTGTCTATTTAGTTTGCTTGCATGTTCATAATCTTTTCTCTTACACAGTGAAGTAACTCAAGTGTACATTTACTTTGTTTTCTTTAGGCCTGGTAGATGCACATACACATCCAGTGTGGGCTGGTGATAGGGTTCATGAGTTTGCAATGAAGGTAACAGCATGAAATTGCACAGATGGATTTTTCTTCCTCCTTTTTTTTTTTTTTTTAATGTATAACTATTTCTACTTATTTCTACTATTTCTAGTGACTTTCATCTCTCTTTTATGGAAAAATGTATAATTTCTGTATAGATTTTCTATAATCTACCTGAGGGAGGAGGGATGATTTTTGAATACTGGTAGGCTGAGGGAGGAGTGTACCTGCCTCCCTTGCAGCCAGCCTTGATATATTTTTGCATTAATTGAAGCAGTATGGGAGTACTGCCTCCTATTACCATCTAAATCTTGATTTTTTTTCTCCCTTTTTCTTTTCCACATAAATGAATTTTGAGCTAGAGATTGGTTTTCCCCTTGGACTCAGAGGAAAGCAAATCTTCAGAGTAATTCTCTTTATGCCACTTCTTACATAATTTCTTCCCTGAAGTGGAAGGGAGAGAGAAGAAAAGGGAGAGGGAGGAAGAATTAATGGGGATTTTTTTTCTCCTCACTGCAAAGAGACCTCAAGGCACTTTCCAGTATCTCTTGGATGGAAAATGCACAGTTCACAGCTAATTGTACGGGGGGCGGGGGGGTGTTTTTTGTTTCCTTTTCTTTAACCCAAGCTGGCAGGTGCATCCTACATGGAGATCCACCAGGCTGGGGGAGGAATACATTTTACTGTGGAGCACACTCGCAAGGCCACGGAGGACGAGCTGTTCACGGCTTTCCAGCACCGCCTGGAGCGCATGCTCAGGGCGGGATCCACGCTGGTGGAGTGCAAGAGTGGATATGGCTTGAACTTAGAAACCGAGCTCAAAATGCTCCGGGTGATTGAACGTGCCAAGAAATCCCTGGACATCGGCATTTCCTCGACGTACTGCGGAGCTCACGCCGTGCCCAAGTAACAGGACTTGGCTTGTCTTTCTCTTGTTAGGTGCTGCTGCTCGGCATGGAAAATTGCCTGCTGTTTGCAGGAAGGTTTCCTCTGCCTCACTCCCAAAATACAACACACCTGAGAAAAGCCAGCCAGTGTTTATAGGAGGCTCTCCTAAGTTTCAATTTGAAGGAAGGCAGGGGAACATTGTTTAATGACTCCTAAATGCCAGCATAGGCTTAGCAGAGAACCCCTGCCTCCAGCCAGTGCTCGCACTGAACATAACACAGATTAGAGGGTTTCCTGTACGGAAAGTTCTTCTGCTCACGCTTGCTGCTGTCCTTCAAGCTTAGTCTTTGCCATGAGATTTTATTTTGGCCAGCTAACTACAAAAAATACCATATTTAATCCTTATATGCCTCCGTAAACAAAGTTTAATTATGCTTCCATTCAATGAAGACTTGCATGCATCTTATAGCTATGAGATGAGTAGAAGGTTAAACTAAATGTGCTTAATCACAATTATTCTGATGGCTCAAGTAGACATATCATAAAAATCCTTTCTCACTTTTGATTTTTATTTTGCTCTGATGAAAATGATGTCTTCATGTTACCAGATTTCAGTGTATGAAGGAATTAATGCGGAGTTTTAGCTAGATATTTTGACATACTAAGTGGTAGGCTGCTGCAAGACAAGGCATGTGAGATAGAGGCAGGCTTATTATGTGGCAATATTCAAGAGATGTTCATTAAAAGAAAAAAAGCCTACTCCAACAAAACCCCCAGCTTCTCCTGACATTCAAGAAAACATGACCCAGAAAATATTTTTTGCACTCTAATTCTTGTGTATTTGGAGCAGGATGGTAAATTATCTTTTGTCAGTTTAACTATGGAAAGTGAATCCTGTATCATCTTCAGTAACTGGCAGATGGTTAAGAATAAAGTAACTAAAATCAGCTGAAAGCACCAACTACTTCTTTTGAGAAGTTCTACTAAAATTTAGAGGAGTTAATGCTAAAATAAAATTGACCCTTCTCCTCAGATGATATACATATATTTCTTAGTCATTCCTTTTTCCCTCCCCTAAAAAGCCTTGGCAGGATCTCAGTCAAAATCCTGATTAATAGTCTTTCCCACCAAAATGCTTTGAGCATTTCTATAAACCAATTAAATAAATTCCAGTGTTTTTACAAACATATCAGCTCTCATGTGTTAGAAATACAGATGTGCCTTCTCATTCTCTGCACACTTCTGTCCCCACTGATGCACATCAAGCATAACAAAATGTAGGAGGAGTAAGGATACTGTGTTTTAAGTAAGGAGAAGAGGTAGTTGGGGATTTGAGGAAATTTCCTGAAGGAACTACTGAGTTATCTGTATTTTCCAGTTTGTGTCTTTTTAAATCCTCTCTTCTCATTGCAATCAAATGCTTGTGTCTAGAATATTTAGCTTGAATTTTATGCTATCCCTCAGACTTAGACTCTGGCTTGGGTTTTCATTTTGACCAGGAGGAAATCTGCAGTTCTTCCTTGGTCCCTCCAGTCATCATTTTGAATCAAACTCATGATTTGGGGAATGCCTGATTTTTAAAAATTATTATTATTTTTTGTTGGCAAGTGTTTATTGGGCCCTTTTAAACTTTAGCGGGAACTTTTCAAAGTGGTTTCCTGAGCAGAAGTCTTCTGCATTAAAACAACAGCAGTTTTGTTTTGCATTTTCAGGGACACAGTATCCCTGAAAAAGTGAAACCAATACTTAGTGTTTCCTTCTGTTTTGTCTTGGCTCTGGCCCTAATTCTTTCAGCCCAAATTCCTCCAAGGGCTGCAGAGTAGAAAGAGAAAAGGGAGAAGCCTTGGCATGGTCAGAGACTGAGCAACCCCGGTGACTGTTTCAGTGAGATGTGAATGGAAGAAGGGCTCTGCTTTATAACCTTGGTTATAAATTGAGGCAGAATTTGGCTTCTGGAGTTTGCTGCCACTGGGTGACTCCCAGCACAGCCACGTGTGGCACTCCACAGTGCCCGTGGCATTCCACAGTGCCCGTGTCTGCCGGCCTCACGGTGCCTGACGCCAGCTTTGGGGTTCTCAGGCATTCAGCTGCCGTACATCCCTTGTCTTTAGACATTAAAATAGGAAAATGCTAACTCAACTGCATGTTTTGGGATTATTTGCTCTTTCTAAGGCATTTAGTGATCTCTCCTGGGTTGTCTTTGTGGAATAGAGAATTCATAAATTATTCTGGCTTTGGCAAACCAAACCTTGGGAAGCCCCTCTGATTAGAAACAGTTATCTGTCCCTCACTCTGAATGATCTAAAAGGAGAGGTAAATTAAAAATAATGACTTATACGGCATGTCCCCTTTGAGCTTTGATACTTGCATTAAAAATTTGCATGAATACCATTTAACATATTTAAATACTCGTTTACATATTTTAAATAGTTATATTTTAGAATACAGTATAAGGAGGTCAGAATATATGAATAGGAAAGCAGAAGAATTTGGTTTAAAGTATCCCATATCTTTGTTATCATCCAAGATGCCAACCTTATTAAAAATATTCGGTAATACAATCTAATATTCTTTGAATGGGAAGTAACCCGTGTTGGAGAGTATGTGAATTGGGTTTAATTTTTTAATTTGAAGGTTTTTTGAGGGATTCATATTTACATAATTTCCTAAGTAATTTAGTAATTGCATGTATGGCTCGAATGTGTGTGAGACTTCAAGGATGTAACTCATACGGCCCTGTAACATTTTCTTTTCATTAGAGGGAAAACTGCTACTGAAGCCACAGATGACATTATAAATAACCACCTTCCTAAGCTGAAAGAACTCAAACTAAGTGGTGAAATACATGTTAACAATATAGATGTGTTCTGTGAGAAGGGAGTCTTTGATCTGGAGTCTACAAGGAGAATACTTCAAGCTGGAAAAGATATAGGGTTACAGATTAACTTCCATGGTGATGAACTCCATCCGATGAAATCTGCTGAGGTACGTCTTCCTTAACATTCAGTTTTGCTCCTGTGAGAGCCCAATCTGTGAAGGAATTGCAGTGTTCAAAACTTGAAACCTTGTTTTTTCTAAGACTTGATGAAATGGACCATTCATAGGCATCTGTTTCCATCAGATGATAGGAAGAGCAGTCCATGTGCAGCTTTGGAGGTGAGGCCATGGGAGGAAGCCTTGACCTCTGGGAGTAACATGCACTGGCTAATCAAACATTGACTTTGCTTATCTTCCACATGGGATACAGATTGGGAAGGTGGATACCCATGAACCCAAGAATGACAAAAACATAGTCTCTATGGAACTCAAAAAATATTTTTTTCGTTCAATGTCCTGTTAAAGCAACAAGTCAAATTGCAGTGAGCACTCTCAGCAGTCTTATTGATCAGATATCAGGATGTCTGAGCATGCTCAGAGAGGTGGTTTAGTCAAGACTAGGTTCCCAAATATCTTGATAAAGAAAGTCACTTTGAGACCATGTTTCACCATCATTTAAACATTGCTTCCTCCTTGTGGGGTCTGCCCATGGTGTATTTAAAAAAATGCCAGCAAACCAAACCAAAAACTTGGTTGATTATAAAAGCCTCTTTGGCTTCCCCATTGAAGGCATCATTCAGTTTCGTGAACTATTTTCTGATGGGTCCTTTATGAACAGGAGCTGGTAATGTTTTCATCCGTGGCTCTCACATAGTTTGTGTGTTAGGTTGAAGGTGTGCTTCTGCTCCGTGGGTGGATAAAGTGATCAACTTTTCCTGCAGTAAATTAACAAATATTTTTCTCTGTATTCTGATTGCTCTTCCAAGCATTCTTTACTATTTCTCTTCCTGCAAATTTTGCATTAATAGTGAATTGTCTCCTCCAGTTGTTTGGAAATGACTTTTTTTTACTGAATTAATTGAGACTAGTGAGTAATTTGCTTGAAAATTTGCTTAGCTTGGAGCCGAACTAGGAGCCCAGGCCATCAGCCACCTGGAAGAAGTTAGTGATGAAGGTATCGTGGCGATGGCAAGAGCTAAGTGTGCTGCTGTCCTTTTACCAACAACAGCCTACATGCTAAGGTAAGGCCGCTAGGCTGGAGGGAAACTTTTGTAACTGCAGATCCGTGTGTGTGGTTTTAGGGTTTTTTGATGCAAAAGCATAAACATGTATCCATGCCTGAAGGATCAGTCTGGGTCTGGGAAGACAATCACACGTACAGAGAACTGAATGAGCCTCTTTATGTCTTATTTCTGCTGGAAATCCTCAGAATTCTGTGAGATTGCTGAAAAGTCTCACGGTAGATTTGGAATGGCTTTAGAGCAGCTATGGCTAAAACTTCCTAGAGAGTGTATTTCCTAGTGCCCACCCTGCAAACACCTACACAGATTAATCCAGGGGCTGAAAAATTTTGAAATGGCTATTCCAGATGTTGAAGTTATTGAAAACATCTTTTTCATTATAATTGCTAATTGAGAAGATCTCTAATTTATGCAGACTAAACTCACAGATTCAAAAATCAGGAAGAGACTACGGCATTGCCTGTGCCACTGCTCATATTTGGGAGCCTGTTTTTGAAGATGTAAGAACTAGAGAATTAGGTTTTTGAGAAATTAAGATTTTCATCTTGTAAATTCTTAAGTGTCTGAGGTCTGGGTGAATACCAGAATTTCAGTGGCCTGGAGCCTGGTGGTTGATACTGGCTGCTGCCACATGCTGTTACTGCAAAAGCAGTGGCTCACACTTCCCATTTATGTTTTCCATAGGGCGACAGGTGGGGATGCAAGGGGAGAATTTGGGCTTTCATCTCCACAAGGATCAGTGCAACTGAATGCATGAATGTAGCTGAACCGAGAGATGACTTCTGCCCTTGTAAATCATTGTGTGATAACTAAGTAAATCATACTGATAAGTTTCTTCTTCCCACTAGACTGAAGCAACCTCCAGCTAGAAAAATGTTGGAAGAAGGTGTTATAGTTGCTCTTGGCAGTGACTTTAATCCTAATGCATACTGTTTTTCAATGGTAAGATAATCCTAATACTGAAACCGTAGAATGATGAAATTCCTTACTTGTACAACTTGTGTATAGATCTTGCACACTTAAAACTGGTTTCACGTGCACAAGGAGAGCTGTGTGCCCCACACAGACAGCTGCCTGGGTTTGTTTGTATGTATTGATAGTTTTCACCAGAAATTCTTGAAACCAGAATGGGTTCCATCCTTTGTGTGCACTGAGCGGCCTGTTCAAAATGCTCTCAAAGCTACTGATTCCAGAGTTCTCGTTTTGGAGGTGGCAAGATTTATGTTGTGCAGAACAGCTCCTTCAGCTGTGCAAGGAAGAAGGAGAGTGCTTAGGGATTTGAAGCATAAACAGCTTGGTGATCCTGGTAACTCCCATTGTCCCCTTCCCTGCCTACAGCCTATGGTGATGCATCTGGCCTGTGTGAACATGAAGATGTCAATGAATGAAGCCCTGGCAGCTGCCACCATTAATGCAGCTTATGCTCTGGGCAAATCAGACACCCACGGCTCCTTGGAGGTCGGCAAGCAGGGGGATCTTCTTATCATAAATTCATCAAGGTTTGTTCTTCCATTGGCATTTGAAATGTGCTTTAACATTAGTTATCCTTACTGAATAAAGGGACACTGGTAGCATTTCAGACCCACTTTCATTTTCCTTAATTATTCCAGCAGAAAATAAAGCCTAAGACTTTTGGGGCTGTTATTACAAATAATCCATGCCTAATTACAAATTATCTAAAGATAACGTGTTTATTTTGTGGAAGAAATTCTCTACTGATAGACTCACTGTATTCATGCAGCAAGAGACAACATATAGACATGGAATCGTATTTTCCCATTTCCAAGCAAGTCTTATAAAATTGCCAGGTGTGCTGGGCATGTGACCTGCTCTTATGCAAGTTTATATATTCTTAAACATCTTCTCTTTTTAGGTGGGAGCACTTGATTTACCAGTTTGGTGGACATGAAGCATTGATCAACTACGTTATAATTAAAGGAAAAGTCGTCTATGAAAATGAGAGGTGTGAGACAATGAGCAGTTACTGAGAGAAGGCAGTAATTTAGTAAGCTACTAAAATCAAATTAGCATGGAGTACTTCAAAGCAACAGACAAATCAGATTTGTATTTACCAGTAAATTGTTTGCCTGTTCACCTTACTCTTATTCGAATAAACCTTACCAAGCATTACCCATTTGGTGCATCTCCATGTCCATTGTCCTTCTCTCCAGCACAATAAAATATTTTCTAATTGAATCCATCTTAAATAAGACAGTTTCCAAAAATGTTTTCCTATACAAGTAATCTATAATATCATTATATTTGAAAATAACCCAAACAGACTGGCAATGAGCAAACAAAGTTTGGATCCAGGTGAGATTTACTGGGGAGTGTGATGTCAAGTAACACGTGACAGAGGGCCAGGGCTCAGGCATGCGCATTTGGGATGGTCCTTGGCTATGCTGGGAGAAGATCCCATGCAGTGTCGTACAGATGTTCCAGGGAAGAGCTGATTTTATTTATTCTAGGCTGAATCTGAAATAACATGGGACGTAATTGTTTGTGGAAGTTTGAATGTGATTCTGGTGAGTTAAGTATGATAACTCCTACTCAAAGCCATGTTGAAACTTGGGAGCCTATTTTTTTTAAAGCACTCTTTCTTTTCTCTTTCAGCTACTACTATTTTTCCCATAGCTTGTACCATCATTTAGGAATGCACTACATAGGAAAAAAGATGATACAGCTCTGGAGAGTTGAAGCTTTTGCAGTATTTTAGCAGAGGGTCTGGGGTAGGAGGGTCTCTGAATACACATGGACTGAGAGTTTTCTTCACATTTTCAAATGGATGGTGGCTGCAGAAACAAAAGGGATTTACTTTCTGAAGGTGAAGTCATAAAACTACACCTGACAAGTATGAAGAACTTCACATCAAAAATTAGTATTGATATAAGCAGGTGACATGACCCGTGATACAGAGCAGAGTGCTGTAGTGAACCAGACCCTTGAGGAAGGACAACGGTCTCATTCTGATCAACAGATATTTGAAAGCCATCACAAACATGTATGAGCATTACTATGACCTCCTGATCTCTCTGAGCCTTGGGCCCATCTGTTAACACCCAAAATATGCAAGCCATCCCCTATAGTATCTTTCTTCATGCGTTATTGGATCCAGGCTAGCCAACTAAATCAGTTCTTAAAACAATGTAGTAGCATTCCTGCCACCTGACGTGTTTTCCTGCAAGCAGATGTTGTACCAGATGTGGGTGTGGAACTTTCAAGCTTTGTAAAAACAAAGAACATCTCAAATATGTGATTGCACGGTCCCTTCTGCCCGAGACAGCCTTCATAAATAATGTTTATACAGGGCTTTGGGAAGGCTGTCAGGGAAGGAGCACAGGCATTTCTTAAATGCAGCGTGCAGGCAGAGTGGTGCCTCTCAGCTCTGCACAGGCACGGTGCAAAGCCTGAGGCCACCGTGCTGCAGTGTGTGCTGGGGGTCCCTTGGTCCCAGGCAGCCAAAACCCGAGGTGAGTGGGAAGCAAGGCCCAGCATCTCTTCTCTGAATGCCTAAGGCATTTGGGGCCCAAGATTGCACAAAGAAAAGCCTCAAATATTCTCCTTCTGGACAGGAATAGGCATTTGTGGCCTGAAACTACTGATGTGAGGGGATTCTGCTCTCATGCACAAGTTCTGATGGGAACCCGAAACCATGAGCTTGCCCGGCCAGCTCGGGTGAATCTAGCAGCCATTTGGGAATGTGCCCCAGGGCTGTAACTAGTGGCTGTTGGCAGTCAGAGCACGCGATTTTACTTCAGGAGCACAGCTGGCTTGAGTGGTTCCCAACAGGCAGCTCTGTGGTCCTGCAGTTTGAGGCACTGCTGACCCCACAGCCGCCAGGGAAGGCACGCCCCTCCGGAATGCAGGAAGTTGTTTTGTTTTTAGCGTGGCTCGCTTCAGTGATGACATGCACAGTGCTGGCTCCCACAGCACGGGGAGCAGGACAGAGGTAACACGGGTATAGCAACTTCTGCCAGCCTTGCTGCTGAAGGAAGCGTCAGCCTTAACGCAAGGCTGAAGGCAAAGGGTTGATCCTACAAGATAAAAGCCTGTTTGTTCTCACACTTGTTTTTAATTAATACCTGATTTTATACAAAATGAAACAGCTTCAGGGAGAGATTGAGACCTGCCTGCTACAGAGAGCCTCATGCTGAAGGAATAGGGACTTCCTTGGAACATGAGTGAGAGACAGGATGGAGATGCTGCACGTCAGGTGCAGAAGGAAGGAGCTTAGCTGGGAGCTCATGTGCCATGAGTGCCCTAGTTCCCAGGTCTTCTGGCCAGGATAGGTGTCGCCCTGCTAGGTCACCAGCAGGCACGAGCCCTCTCCTCAGGGCATATTTAACACAGCAGGTCTCAGACACCCAAAGGCAGCCTCACACTGGTGCTTTGGCTGCCCCTTGCAGCATAGCCAGTAGCCTGGGGAGGCTTCCAGCTCGTGCTGAATGCCCCACAGCCAGGTCAGTACTGCCACGTGATCACTGCACCATGATGTGAAATCCATGTCCTGACTCCTCCCTTGCAAAATAAAACTGTGCCAGAGGTCAGTGTTGTAACACAGAGCATACTCTGTCATGATCCCGTCTATGGGGATAGGGCCCTTGGCAGACAGGCAGAGACCTGGTGAGCCATGTGAGTGTAGGTCTTGGTGCTATTGCCTCAGCACTAGTTCACATTCACTGCTCCTACACCTCCTCTTCCCCTTGTCTGGCCTCTGTTTCACCTGTCCCACTTATCTCCAAATCACGCTTTTGCTTTACATTTTCATCATCACACACATGACAGGAGAATAGATTGCTACAGCCATATATATGAAGCCTCAGTTTATTGATTGCAGGTGACAGCCCGCAGCTCTTGGAAAGCTGCATTAAATGTAGTCCATCACCAGATTATAATATATTTGTTCTGGAGCAATGATCTCCATAGCACATTCCTATGCTCACAGCTTTTCTGATTTGTGGAGCACCTGCTCTAAAAATGCTCCTGTTATACAAGAACCTGCACCTCACGTAAGATCTGCAAAAGAGAGAAGAATTAAGTGTAAAGATAATTTTGCTTGTGGCAAAATGAAGGGGATCACAGCAGTTACCCAAAGGGGGAAAAAAAAGGTATCAAGAATATCAAACTTAGGCTGTTTGGTATCATTGGCACAGATGAAGAGAACACAAACGAAGAGTTGGCAAAACAAATACTGGTTTCAGCAGGAGTCTGAATGATTTGTGTTCGGAAGTTCATGAAATTCAGTCAAAACCACACTATCATGCCAAAGTTGTCTTTCACACGTGAGGAAAGCAGTGAGACTTTTCTTTACTATCTATTTGTGCTCCTGAGCGAGACAGCCAGGTCCTCTGGGCCACCTGGAGAAACCACATTGAGTTTGACTAGAACAGCCATGCTCAGGTAAGGTTCTGCAAAGGATCTGCTCTCTTCCAGAGAATCACAACTCTTAAAGTTCATTCTGATGCCTGTGGTCATGACTATCATCTGCACTCATTCTCAGCGATCCCAGGGAGAAAGCTGTAGGTGAAACGGGTCTTGATTCAGGGATGTGCTCCCTCCTGTACTTTTCAATGTAAGGCTTAGCCACTTCCCACACCTGTGAAACAAAAACGTGAAACAGCAGAGTCAGAGGCAAAATAAAAGGTCAGCTGAGACATCAACGCATGAGTTCAGGAAACCTTGTAGAAACGTTATTGGGATAGAGGTGGCAAAGCTATGCAGATATGCTGTATGGGATGAGCAGAACCGGAGAGGCAGATAGAGTGAGGTTTAGGGAAGAGCACGTGGATGGAGTTGACAAGGGATGGGAAAGGATACAGCTTCAAGGGGACAAGGTGAAAGGATTCAAGGCGAAAATACTTTGTCTTCTCTTGTCTTGTTACCAGGCTAATGCTCTGTGTGCAATAGCTGGGAGACAATCACTGCCAATTGCTACAAAACCACTTGACCATGAAGAGGATAGAGCAGCAAAACCAGCAGCTGGCATGGACAAAGAAAAAGGGTTCTAGACAATCCTACAGCACAGGCCAAAAGCCAGCACTCGCCTTCTGGTCCACGAGCAGCCTGTGAGCTGCTTCGATGTCTGGGGCCATGAAGCGATCCTTTATCCAGGGCCTGTAGCGAGACATTGGGCAAACATTAACCACCACTGCCAGCAGCTGCTCCCCAGGCAGGCAACCTCTGGGGAAGTGTTTATCTGATCTTACCTCACCACAGAGCGCACAAGGTCGTAGACCTTCTCCAATGGGGTTGTCGTTCTCAGAGGGCGTAGGAATTCAATGCCCTGGCAGGCGGCGAGCAGCTCGATAGCCAGAACTAGGAAACCAGAGCAGCGAAAGGGATGTTTGGCAGGTACAGCTCAAGGCGAGGCTTCCTGTGTAAAGCTGTCCCTGGCCTGTGTTCTCACTAATATGGAGTGGTTTCAGGCAATGGGATAAAACAGTGGATCCGCACACCCCAGAGAGCCAGCCCAGTGGCAGGACCATTTCATGGATGATGCTGGGGGCGGTATCAAGCATTTCAGCAAGCAGGTTTTGGTTGCACAGACCTTTCAAGTGTACCAGAAACTCCTGGTCACCAGTCTTAAATCCCTAGGAATCTCCTCCAGGGTAACTTGAATACTCAAATTAATGTCCATCATAAATCAGAAAACTTCTTTAGCACTGAGAAAAGAGGAGCCTGAGCTAAAAATGAAAGTTCTCCCTCTGAAGCTTGCAAGAGCCCACATTAAAACACCAGTAAAATGACAGCACTTTGGAAGAGAGTCTTCTGTCTGGAGATGTTTGCACTGTATCCGCCTACCTCACACCTGATCATTACTGGTATTAGCTCCTCATTTCTGTGAGTCAAGGTTTGTCTGGAAATCAGGATTTCAATTTTACCTTGTTCCACGTGTTCAATAACTCTCAAAGCTTTTCTTGCAGCCCATCCTCCCATGGACACGTGATCCTCTGTAGCAGCACTGGTTGAGAGGGAATCCACAGAAGAGGGGTGGCACAAGGCTTTGTTTTCAGAAACTGCAAAAATCCAGCACAATGAATGTAGGATGGAATGGGCATGAGACAGCAGAAGCAATGGACAATGTGGAGACAAGAGCCCGTCCACCACCTTGGGTCCAACTATTGCTCCTCTTTCGAGGATGCATCAGTATTTTACCTGGACTGAGTAATCTGTAATAACCACCTTGAAAACTACCATTGCCTCTGTAAACAGTAACCAACATCAGTCTGCAGATGCAAATATTAACCAAATACGGAACGACTGCTCACTCTTCACTCCCCCATCTCCAGGCTTGAGTTGCTGTGGCTCAAAGGCCTGAAGGAAACTGAAGAAGAAGAGCAGACAGCATAACTGAACACAAGCCTGGTCCTGCCTGCTGCTCTAGGGCAACTCTCTGTAAAGGGCATCGGCTCCCTCTAGTTTTGGTCACGAATATCGCCCCTCCCCTGTTTTCAAGAATACAGCTAGAGATCAGCATCTGGTCTGCTCATTTCAGCTGAGGCACTTTCAGAACTTCCTCTAGAAAAATGCAGGAGTGTGAAACAAATCCTCTCCCACCCTCATCACGCTACAAGGCTGCCCACGTCCATAAGCGTGACACCATTCCAGCTTTGAAAGCCAGGTGCAAGCTCTGGAGTAAATTCTCATGCTGCACCCAAAAGCAACGGCAATTTGGTTGCAGGAGAGGCCTTAGGCACCATTCAATGACAATTTGAGGTTGAGAATTGCTCTTTAAAAGAGAAAAAATGAAGTCCGCATTCACAGCACTCTGGCTGCACTCGGCCTTTTCTTTCTGAAGCCCAGCGGGATGCTGTGTAATGCCCTCGCCAAATTAGTGGCTTCAGAAAAGCAACAAGAGCGACAGAGAGGTGGTGACACCAACTGCAAATAGGCTGGAGTGACACAGTCTAGGACCAGAGCCCAGCTGGCACATTCAGGCAGGTGACAGCAGGTCCCAGAAAGGCTGCATGTGGCCACTGCAAACAGCTCGGTCTGGCAGGCACAGAGCTGCTGGAGCGGGGGCAGACAGACACATCCAGCGGCGTTGCAAAATGTCTGCAAATTTTTTGCAGCTTTATCTATTAAACCTGGGAGTGAAAAACATTAGCTGGTACACAAGCAACCCAGAAAATGGCAGTGATTTAAAAAATATTAGTGATCCAAAAAAAGGTTAAAAAAAATAAAAGGAACTCAAACTTCCATTCAGATAAAGTCCTGGCTATTTTGATCAGGATGAGATGATTTTGACCCATGGACTCCTAGTGTCAGCAGAGGCAGGGCTATAATTTTCATTTCCCACAGCAGAAATCACAAACACCCCAGAATCTGTCACACCAGATTGCAGAAGTGTGCAGTGAAACCCGATGCCATGAAACCAGCTGAGGCCTGGAGCCATCCTAAACTCTCCCCAGCCAAAAGGTAAAGCTTCCAGCCCTTAAACAAGGGGATGAGCATTTCAGCTCCTCTTCCAGACCCACTTGCCAAACCAGCCTCTAGGCAGTGTTCCTTTAGCATATTGATTTAGTTAATTCACTTGTTTTTCTGCAGAATGTTTATCTACACATTTATCTGATATCCTCTTTCCTGTGTTTGTTTGTATCTTTTAAAATTTACTCTCTTCTCATAGCATGTTTATCTTTATATTGGCTCATGCTTCCCTGACCCTATGAACTGTGGTATCCCAGCGGCCATCAGGCTTCGTGCTGCCTTAGTCACGAGTATCAGAGGAAACAGTGAACTGATGTTTGATTTCAGTGTGCTCCCCCGACAGCCAGCCCTGCGAACTCCGGCCTGCTGAGGACTGTGGGGTCTGGCACTGATGTACAGACCAGGCTGTCAAATGGAGACACCCAGTCCTGGGGGCATCGGGCCACCTTTGGGACAAGCCTTCCCACCAAAGTCCACTTAGGAGTTTGCGTGTTCAGAGCACTGAACATGCCCAAGGGTCAGTGCAGAGTAAGGAAGCCTGAGCTGAAATAATTGCAGCTGCACTCAACGCTCACGCTTTACGCGACAGCAAAAAACACACGGAGAAGAGACAGAAAACAGGAGCCAGATACCTTTGTGTCTACTATTAGATCACATCTGTCTTGAAAGAAATCAGTCTTTCTAGCTTGCTCTCTCTATGGTATTGCTCAAGCACTCACCCAGGGCAGCTGCTGTGCAGTGTGCAATCATGAAGCCTGAGTTCAGACCTCCTTCAGTGACTAAAAATGCAGGCAGTTCACTGAGTGAGGGGTTGCAGAGCCTCTCAATTCTTCTCTCACTAATTGCAGCGAGTTCGTGCACACCAATTGCCAAATAGTCCAGAGCCTACAAAAGAAGATCTCATTAAACCAGATGACAGAATCAAACAAGCAAAAAAACCAAAACAGAAAATTTTTTTTTTCCCTTTCTTCAAATGCTGAATTACCTTTGCAGGATATTCACCATGAAAATTTCCTCCAGAAATGGTCTCTTCTCTTTCAGCAAACACCATCTTTTAAGGAGAAGTTAAGGCACACACAAGTGAAATACAGTTTATGTGAGACATATCTGTCAGTAATTGGAATATCTTATCTGAAGGAGTATATGTGCCAATAGGCTTTTATTTGCAAGCACTTTATATTGCATCCACACTTCCACGTTTCAGGAAATGAAGATCCAATCTCAGTTCTTCAAACTTGGAGATACAATTTTGATGTGTATTTTTTTCAAATAAGCTACATAAAGGGAGGTCTTTGATCGAGGGTGCAAAGAAACCCATCTGTTCAGATCCTAGCGCAGATTTTCAGATCCTTGATGGATTCTCTCCATGACAGTTACAATTCTGGACAGATTAGAAGCAATAATGCTTATCAGCAACTGATATGATGCTATGTACAGCATCATTAGAGCGCTGACAGAAATGCAGCCTTGCATTACAGTGCTGACAGAAATCCTCCAATGCAGTCACAGGGAAAGGAAGAGAGGTTGCTACTGCAAACAATGGCAGTTATTGACCAAAGCCAGTCATCACTTTTTTGCCTCTTGTACAGGCAATTATACAGAAGAAAAGAATAAAAAAGGCCAAGCAGAATTTCACATAGTAATAAAGAAATCGCAAAGATACAGGGTTGTCCGTGGCGCTGTTGATTTCCGTCGTTATTATGTCCTTCACAAAAGCAATTGTATCATTTACAATTCCATGGACCTAGAACAAAAGACATGAGTGCCTGAGCTTAGTATCTGCACTTAGTTCACCTTCAGGATGCTGACTGAGCTGCAGGGACCCTCTTTCCCATCATCCCACTCGACTTTCACACACGGAAGATGGTCTTGGATTTGTTTTAACATGAGGAACATTACTGCCAATCCTAGACACTTGAAAGATGATATTCACTATTACTATGGCAGTTTTGCCAAAAGAGTAATCTGAATATGGCATTCTTTACTTGTTTGGGTTGGTTTACCTAAATGGAAGATATTCATTCAGTGGCAGAAGTGTTATGAGGGAAGAAGTAGCCTTACAAAGGCTCACAGAAAACAAAACCTCTTATTAATTAATTGACTTCCATTAATTCCACTGATTTAATAGCTTTGCTCCTGTTAAAACACATACGATTGAATTCTTCCAATATGTTTGAGATACTACGCTCTGTTGGCTTTTGGAAACACCCACTTCATGTTCTTAACACCAGTGCAGAAGAAAATTGCTACAAAATCTGCAAGCATGGAAACCAGCACTTTCCCTCTGCTTCTGACCCCTGGCCTCTTCCAGATCTGAACACAGCTGTGTTACATGCTGCCTGACGATGCGATGCATGCACACGATCAACAAAGTACATGTCTCCATTAATGCTACTTTCAAGCGAAGAAGCAGCAAAATAAAGCCACTTCCTCTAACAGAGTCAGACAGCACATAACTGACAGTATTTCTGAGGTGGAAACCTCATCATTTACTGTTATAGAAGGATATAAAAGTCAGTTTTTACCTGAGGGCAGCAGCGCATTGTGTACGCGTCCTGAACTCGGTCACAGAATCTGTGGCTCTCTAGAAGAAACAAGGGGGGCAAAACCCAAATATTCCTTACACAAAAGCATTGTGTCCTATTGAAGGACCCAGCCTGTCCCGGTAACCTGAGAGGGTGAAGGTTAAGATTGTTCACCTGCTATTTCTGATGGATGATGGTCAGAATCTAGGAGGGACCTGAATCGAAAGGCCACCTCAGCCTGCCCTCGATGTGGGCGCACTGCGTGGATATCTAGTAAGACAAGTCAGACTGTTAGGCTTTGCCTCTCCTGTCAGGAGCTGTTAAGCAAACAGACAGGGAAGGCCCAGCACCCACCAGTGTCAAAGGCCCTTGTTGTGCCCTTCAGGACTTCGAGAGTAAGGGCAGCAATGATGTCAGCTTGCCTTGCTATGGCCCCCGCTCTTTCAACTGCCTCACAGCCCAGCGAGGTGATCATTTGTGTCCCGTTGATGAGGGCCAGACCCTTCAAAGGGAGAGCAGATGTTAAGCAAACTCATTGCAGCTATTCCACACGCTGTGACAATTCCCCACATCTGTGACAATTCTCCTTCTCACATGAAGGAGTTAAAGACCTTTGCCTAGCTTCTTGGACCATCCTGAAACCATAAAATGCACAGCTTGACTGAGCATCTTTGCTACATAAAACGCCAATGCTCATGACCCCAGTAAGTCACTGCAGACACCCTTGGAGCACCAGTAGTTCCAAGCAAATCAGATACCTGCTTCGAGTCAGTCATCTGACCTCCTGTTATGGCCAAAGGGCAGATAGGTACCTTGAAGGTGCCTCTTGACAGCTGTTTCAGGATGGCATGAAGTGCTTTCTGAAGGGGCCTGTCTGTCCCCACTGACCACAGAGCCAATCTGAACACCAAGCTTGAGTCTGACATTTCAGGTCAAGTAGGGTGACACTAGGAGAGATGAATCCCACTCCTGACAACACTTCATCAATATCCTTCTGAAGCTTGATTTAGAATTATTAATTCATTTAATGCTTTTATTGTACATATAAAGCAAATACTGATTGACTGTGCTCCTTTTCATCAGCTGACATCATTATACTTTATTACCTCTTTAGGTTTCAAGGTAATCGGTTTCAGTCCATGGGCTTCCAGGACCTGTGAAGGAGTTTAATGTCAACGTAATTAATGAAAAATACTTTCCAGTAACTAAGTCACTACAACTTAAATGTTTCCTTTAACAGAAATATTAACAAATTTCTTAAGTGATGGGAGAAAAAGAGCTTTATATCACAAACATATATTATTCCCTGCCGGGCTAAATAAAGGGATTCCAAACTAGCACCTCATTTCCTAGTGCCCGTACAAGAAGGTAGCAGGAGCACTGAAGCAAGATACTGTCACAGCTCATTAACATCTACCATGTCCTAGATGATGGGAGAGGGCAATAGGAAAGAAGGCTGGAAACCTCTTGGGAAGGCAATTAGGCCTACACCCTGCCTCACAGCATTTTGGCTTGGCATAAACTATTCCTTTTTAAATGATCCCCTAATCCTTTCTATAGAAAATCTCCAGTGACAGGAGGAGCCCTATCCAGTTTATTCTGTACGTGTCTGTTCTATAGGGCAATTGCTCTTGTGGGAAATGGAGAAACAGCATAACCTATTTCTGATTTAATCCTCTCACCCTTTCCAATGGAAGAGGTAATGCAGCTCAGAAGTGTACAGCTGTGACTTGTGGTCTTGAAGGTCCGGGACACACTGCTCTGCTTCCTCCCTACTCCTCACCCTGTGTAGTCCTCAATACTTCTCCAGTCTATAGTGATGTACACCTACCAATCCATCAACAAGTGTGGTATTCAAATATTCATGGATAGGAGTGATAGGTGTAGCAGAAAAAACTACCATGAAAAACTTTGGAGGGGCTGGACTTGGAGATACTTAACACAAGATCAATCTGCTGATGTGTTAGTGACAGAATAACAATTGATTAAAACCTAATTCCATTGTAACACTTCCGTCTTGTGAAGGAGAATGATATAAAAGCTCCTTGTAACCCTAGTTAGTTTATCAAAACCAAAATATCCAAACCTATGTATTTACTTAAAGCCCTTATAAAATCAGTAGACATTTTACTGCGAAGATCTTGCCTCCAATAAATCTCCAGGTACTCTCAGCATTTGAGAGGTGATCTTGGGTTTGCTAGAAAAGCGTTGGTGTTCATGGAGCTGAACACACAGCAATAATTCTTTCATAGTTGGTATCATATCCTGTCCCTTTCTCCAGTTCATAAATGATGTCACTATTGTATTGCAATACTCTGGCATGATATGTCTCTAGAGCTCAATAACATGCTGCTTATCTATGTCTCCTCCAGTGACATGTGGGTCAGTAATTGCATTCTCCATGGACCCACCTTTCTCAAACTACAGGACGAGTAGCTAAAGGCAACCTAGTCCCAGTTCAAACTGGTATAGAAAATCCAAAGACTTTTACATGTTATTAATCTCAGCAAAAGCTCTCTTTCTCTCAAAGCTACACACAATTTGAAAAATGAGCCAGCAAGCAGGAAAAACCCAACCAATCAGCTGCACAAATCTTACATATTTAGCATCAGCCCAGCCACTCTTCGGGGACCACATCTTTCCCTCTCCAATTAATCCCAGAGCAAGATGAGAGAGGGGGGCCAAGTCTCCGCTGGCTCCAACTGTCCCTTTCTCTGGGATATAAGGAAGGCAGGATGCTAGAAAGAAAAAAAAAATCACTCGTTTTAGAGCCTTCCCTTGATATACTCCTTGGAAAACAGAGAAGCCAGCTTGTAAGCGTGGTCACAGTAACATCCTGCAATCATGGGCAATGTCACCAACAAGACTACTCTCGTTGCAGCCTAGGGGACACAACCCAGGGTGATTGCATCTACAGCAAGGCAGCTACAACACTTCTCATCTCAGCTCTCCATCACAGGGTGACCACCTGGTGTGGACAAAGCTATCTCCTAATTTCTTACTCCACTAAACACTGGGCTATTCTTAGAAACCATCTTTGAGCCCTCTTCTCCCCATCCTACTCCTCTGGGCACTGAAGCATGTGGAAATGAAGAAATGGAGCCTGGGAAACATCAGAAGAAGCAAGGAGGGAACCCGTCTGTTCCTCTTCTTTTGCAGAGCTAAACACTGAATTGCAGCTCCTTCACACGCTGCAGGAGGAGGAGGAGGAGGGTGTTACAGAGTGCTGCACAAAGACTCTCTTTTGGGGCTCACATAAAAGAACATGGCTCTTCTGTCATACACATGGTCTGTGGTCTCAGAACAATCTTCCCAATCTACAGTTTAGGAAGAGAAGGAGAGTTGATCCTAACACTGACATTAGAGAGAAGGTGCTCTTTGCTTGGCAGACCCCACCAGAGGGGCCGTCAGTGGTCATCAGCTAATGAACAACAGCCACTGCTTTGTGTTCTCTGCCGCAGCATCTGGCGAGGGAGGGAAGGGCACCCAGCTGGAGCTGCTGTTGCAGTTGTGGCCGTGTAAGCTGCTGACTAGCCATGGGCTTCTGTGTGGCTGCCTTGTAGCCCTTCTGTACAAACACCTCTGTAGGTCTCAGGGGATCTGCTCCCAAAACCAGGCGGTGCTTAAGTGGGTCTGCTTCACAAACACCAACACATGCAGTGTTCTGTATGGTAATAGCCCTCTCCCCGCTAAATCCCTGTATTCCTAGAGATGGTGGCACACACAATACCACCTGACAGGACAGAACAGAGAGAGAAGACAGAGGACAGAGACTTGAGCCTTTGTAAAAAAGCTTGCCCAGAGTCATGCTCTTAGTCAAGCTTAGTCTTGAACTAATTATCTGACCTTTCAGAGGCTCATTTCCCAAATTTCTGTCTGTTGCATCCCTTTCTCTCAGCCTTTCCGGTCAGTTAAGCTCATACCCCATGTCCTTCAACAGAGCAACAGGTCTCCAGTTGTGAGCTTGTACAGCCAAGCTCTAGCCCTGATCTCTCACAACTACCAAGGTGAAAAACCAACATCTGTAGCTTGACCCATTGAGCTACACCCTTTAACAAAACAGTTAAAAGAAAAAACAAAAGACAAAGGAAGATTTTCTTTAAACATCTTTTTACCATTAAACGCTTTAATAACTTGCTCGAGGGTTTCTAGGGATATTCCACTGTATCCTTTGGCTAGGACATTGATTCTCAGGGCCAACAGCATGCGAGACCTCTCTGGGGTCAAAGGTTTCCCCACACCTGAAACAGTAATGGAACCCTCTCGGTTACTCACCCGCTACCAACAAGGGCAGAAAAGGGAAGCAGCAAGCAATCTCTCATTACCTGCAGAATGTGAACGAACCAAGTTCACTTGAAGCTCCCTACAGAAAAAAAAAAAAAGTGTTAAACCTCAAAGAAAGTCTCATCAGGTTTTATTTTGCACAAACCAGAAGGAATTCCTGAAGCAGCTCTCTCATTTAACCCCAGACTATACAACTACAGGGTTGAAGTGCTCCCTCTTCTTCCTTTCTTGAAAAGAAAGGAGAGAGAAGGCTGCACACACAGCATACCTCAGATTACTGTTTGGGATGACGGTCCTGGCAAACTTCCCAAAACCCGTGGTGATTCCGTAAACAACTGCAAGAAATGTACACTGCTGGTTAAGGAGGGAACCTGATGAAGTCTTCTAAACAATTAATAGTTAAAAGCAAAAATATTTACCTGTCTGCTCCTTTACGATCCTTTCAATCACTTCTCGTGATTGTTTGACTTTAGTTTCAGCTTCGGGTGTGAGCTAAAACACAAGTAGTTTAAATATTAGCTTATTTGTCATTATTTAGTTGTAGAAAAATAAACATATAATTTTTAGCTGCATTTATTCAGAATTTTTACCTTTATCTTGTAGAGTCCCTTTCCTAAATTGACCAAGTCCTCCGTGGTTAAGCTGTTGCCATCTAAAGAAATATACTACACCAAAGAATCACCTTTTAGTTTGGGATATGGATACATATAATGTTGCTTAATAATCAGTATAAATAAAAAATACAGTCAAAACTCAGCAATGACAGGAAGCTTCTTCATGCTTATTCACAAGACAGGAACCCGGGTAACAAAAACATAATAAGCACGTTATAGTTTAATTTCCTAGACCCAGCCAATCTAATAGCCCCTGCTTTTGGGAATGCTGCAGTGGCTGAACTCTCAGCATTTTCTGGTGAGTAGCAGGATTTGTTACCAAGTTGTAAAATCATTGGTTATTCCTACCTGTTCTGGTTCTCGGTATTTGCTGTATCTGAAAGTTTTGTAAAGGAAAAAGGGCCGACAGGATTTCACAGGTAGTGAGCACTCACTTACAGCTGGCAATGCGCTTTAAGAATGAAGGAACTCTAAAAAAAACAGGTAATCTAGAAAACTATAAATCTGTAATTGTAAAAACTTCACAAAGCACTCAAAAAGGATACAAATGAACTCCTTCTGGTTGAGATGGTATGAAATCTGGAGACATTATATCTCCTTCTATAACTAGAAGAAACATGTAGAAAAAACACATACAGGATTAAATTGCATTCTTCATATAAGTTAATTTGTTATTTATTACAATTCACAGCAGTAAGAATTCTGATTTCCAGTTATCATCCCTGAACATACTTGTTCGCTTCTGGGAAAATAACAAGGAAGTATGTATTTATTTAAGGTATTCCAAAGGCAAAGGCAGAACAGCTTACACCATATATGATAGCAGATACAGAAAATGTACATAGAATCCCGTACCTTCTAACTTTTATGTAGTTCTGTTCCTAAAAATTACATATCCTTAAATTATTGGGCATTTTCCCATAGAAACTGCAGACAATCTCTCAGGTGTAATTTTGGATGAATCTAGATAGAGCCACCATTTGCTGACTCAGATGACTACACGGTCACTCTGAAATGCAATGCTTAAGGTTTTGCTTACCAACTTCAACAAATTCATTGTCCTCTAGAGCATCCCCCACGGTATCATCAAGATCCAGCAAGCCAAGCCCCTTGCACCTTCGAATGTAAAACTTTACTTCTTCCACTGAGGCAAATCCCCCATTGTCAGGTTTGTTTTTCATGTACCGCCTCACAGCTTCCTTTCCCAGCCACTCGATGGTGTTGGTGGAGTTCAGGCATGGCACTGCCAGCCATTCTCCTCGGACGTGCACCGTGTATCTCGGCATGCTTTCTCTCCAAAAATTGTTCTTTGACCAAGAAGGGCTGCAGCGAGCAGTGCAGCAGCCTCACATTTACCGTGCGATGGCCCGAAGAGCTGTGCCTATCTGGAGCCCAGTGTTGCAATCGGATAGAGGCAAAAATCCACCCTCAAAATCCTCACCTTTGTAAATAAACGAGATCAACGTGTTTGGCTGACTTCATCCAATCAAACCAAACCCAGGGAACACACCCTTTTCGCAGAAAGGCACACACCCCCCAGCTATTGCCACAGGAATTTTATTCCAAAGATCACATCAGGAATATAGAAATGAAAATCCAGGAGCTGAAGCTTATGTACCAGGAATAGATAAATCAGACTAAAATGCAGTGCAACTGTTCTAAAAATGTAAGGGTTTAACAAGAGTTAACAGCTATTGCCTGGCAGTAAATCACATTAACCTAAACCTCCATGAGGGACAGGGCTGAAAGAGAGGCACCTTAGGAATTTAGGTTGCTCATGGCTGCTAGGACTGAAAGAAGATTGTGTTATACTTTTACATCTCTATCCAGAGCAGGATAAAAGCAAGCAGCAGAGGCAGCAAGCCTGCTTTCATTGGTCCCATGCTCAAGTTTGAAAATAGAATTTTTTTATTGTAGGTAAGGAAAAGACTAGTTAATTTTTATAACCTTTTCCCTTATGCTCTGAAAGATGTTACTAGAACAGGTACCAACAAATACTAGGCCACAGCTGCACACTATCAAACCCAGTGCTGCTATGTCACGCTTTTTTGCAGGCAGAAGGTGCAGAGGAAAAGATGTGGAGATACCTGCTAAGATGGTGCCAAAAAAGAAGTTTAGCAATAACCATGTACACACAGAATCTGAAAATACCTCTGTTTTTTAAAGGCAAAACAGCAACACCACTCACAGTCCATGCTACCCACACTTGTGTTCCCAAACAAAGGGACTACCTAGGGTTTAATTATTGTAGGGAATGTAACTTGGGACCCTTTGGTGGGAGACACTGTCCCAGCAGAGCTACCTAGAATCATGCTAGAGAAAGCCATGCCTGACACAATTTTCTTTTTCCTGACTCTGACACCAATAAACCAGGATTATCTGGCAGCATGAACTCCAACTACCAAAGCACTACGTATGATACATGGGCTTTTACAACAAAACACAACTTACCCCAACACTAGTGACATAAGGCCTTTATAAACAAACGACAGTTTTCACTGCAATCTGATAGCTCAAACCAGAGCCTGTTAACATCAGACATCCCTTCCTCTGATCGGAGCTCACGCTCACATATACAGCTGGGGGAAGGAGGAGGAAGCACGAGGATGTTTGGAGTGATGCTATTTGTCCCCCTGAGTAACCCTGCTCTCCTGGAGATGGCTGAACACCTGCCTGCCCATGGGAAGCAGCGAATGAATTCCTTGTTTGGCTTTGCTTTTGCTTTATCTGTTAAACTGTCTATCTCAACCCACGAGTTTTCTCACTTTTACTCTTCCAATTCTCTCCCCCATCCCATAGGGGGAGTGAGTGAGCAGCTGCGTGGGGATTAGTTACTGCCGGGCTTTAAACCCCAAGTTGAAAGCTTGTACAGATCAAAACTCAGGAATAAATCAGCTGACAGGCTCTCTCCTCTCATCCTAAGTGCTAGTATTAAACCAAGCCTTTTGCCACGACTTATATTGCCACCCTCTTCCCCTAAACCAGCACTTTTTGGTTTTGTCACTCCTTGATCGGGGGTTATCCCTATGCCAACAGATTCAGTTTATGCAAACTGATCATCTCCAGGAAAAGCAGTTCTTGTCAAACTCGCTGCAAAACCCAACCTAGAGATGGCAGCATTCGCCAGAGCATCATCTAAACCATTGGCTTGAACTGCTTGACCAATACAGGAAAAGCAGCTCTCCCATTGTTTTTAAACTTATCTCTAAGTTGTTATATTAGCATAAGGGGAAATGCCCACAACTGGTTAAAAAATGCAAATATTAAAAAAATCAAACTGGGTAAGGAAAGACTTGGGCTTTAGTCCCCCCACAATAATAAGTTTTGAAAATATATAGTGGGTTGAAAAACCATTTTGGTCTTCATTGTCCTCTTGGACTCATAATAAAA
The DNA here is from genome assembly GCA_013398855.1 of Mohoua ochrocephala. Classification (NCBI taxonomy): domain Eukaryota; kingdom Metazoa; phylum Chordata; class Aves; order Passeriformes; family Acanthizidae; genus Mohoua; species Mohoua ochrocephala. Next base: position 221,746 of record VZTA01020600.1, read on the forward strand.
ATTTCTCCCACAACAAAGAAGAATAAATTTAAAAAATTAAATCAAAACTTTTTGTACAGATCAATACACAGACAAGTAGGGAATGAAAAGATTTATTTTTTAGACACTTGAAGTTTCAACCACTGTGCTATGGAAAAGAATGCTGTGCACAACGAACCATACCATCCACCAATCAATTTTCCATGTTTTCCAATTCTATCACTGACAAATGATCACATCTCAGAACAGTTTCTGTGTATTCTAAAAATTGCTTGTAACAAAAACATTCTCTTAATTCCAGAGATGTAGCAATTTTGCTGCTTTCGTTGGAAATGCAAAATAGAAAGTACTGAACTTGATTTGGAAAATTAATTTTAAGTTACATTAGTACCAAAGCAGCAGAGCATTTTATGGCATAATCAAGCACGCATATCAACAGTTTGGGCTATCAGTCTCTTCTTTCAGCAACGTGAAAATCTCGAACAAATCAGTACATTTCTCACTGGTCCTGCTTCAAGTCTTTGCCCACAAGCATTGAGGTGACGGGGTGCATAGAGGCTCTATGCTCCAGAAATGTCTTGACAGCCAGATCCCGACTCTTGTCAAAACCGTAAAGGTCTCTGTAAAAGAAGGAGGTGGAGGAGGCACCATTACAAAAATCCAGGAAAATAATACAATAGGGATTTCCCCAAGGTTTTACTTTTCCCTCAAAAGCCTCGCCTTAAGCTTTCTTCTATGCAAAAAAGTGAGCAAGTGGAAAGCGCCTCTGGAGATAAGCTTGTTCACAGTACACAGAGAATTCTGAATTATACCACTTCAACATGTACCATAAATGTATTACAAGCATTATACATTCCATCATACTAGAAATGCCAACAGCATGAGCTCCTGCAATTTGGAGATTACTTTTACCTGAACAATGGTCGAGTGAACTTCATCCTGCCCTGATCTGTTGCCATTTTTAGAGCCAGAGGAATAGCTTCTTCCCACTTGGACCTGATACAGAGGCGCAGCCATCTGGAGGTGGAAGAAAAAACGTGCACTTTTAATTTCATTTGTGGTAGTGTGGTGGTTGGTTATCTAATGATTCTGTTCCCATAAATGCTTTGGGCACTGCTGTGTCATCATGGGAATGAGATTCTAGCTAAGTTCAACATAAAATATTTAGTGTTTGACTAGCACATTACAAACATCAACTTTTTTGTAAAACAGGAAAAGATTACAGTTCCTCCAGAATGGAGGATTATTTTCTGCAGCTATGTATTTTTTTATATTACAATAGTGTCCAGTTGCATCACTCAGAACTGAATTATACAGCACTTGTCCCATTTGACCAACGGGTAAAACAAACAAACAAACGAAATGTCACCAGCTACTGGCATGTGCTTGTTTTGTTTTAAAAAGAAATTGATCTTGTTACAAGAAGGACAAACTATACAATATGTTTAAAATACTTTGTTATCAGGTCATCAGGTTCCTTTGCTAGCGTGCCAGATGAAAATAAAGAACAGCTAATCCACTGACCACTGAGTTCTTCTACTAGACTGTATTTGCCCAATTCATAAATAACAGGATACCACTCTGGTAAGCGTGAAGCTTGCACATGCATTTACAAAGCCACAACAACAAAAACCCCAAACCCAAACCCTGCACCAGTTCTGTAAAACAGGATGTCTCAGATCAAGCAGGACACCTTGTTTTATGACAGCATTTAAGATTTGAAAAGTGCCCATACTAGAACAAACCTGAATCTTATTTCAGAGTTGTTTATAGCATTGAAATCATATACTTCCTGCATGCGTTGGACATGTGACAACGGAAGAGGTGCCTGAAAAAGAAATTGCACAGTTAAAATAAGCCAGAGGAAGACTTCAAGCCAGACACTTCAAAAATAAGCAGAATAATTCAAGAAGATTGATGCTATAAAGAAATGGAAGTCTTATCATGACAAATATTTTATTTGTCCCTTTCATCTTTTCATAGTGTATGGGAAGGGGCAAGGAATAAATATCACCAAATTCCCATATTCAGTACTATCAAAACATTCAAAACAAAGTATTTTTGTTCAATTTTATTTATAGCTTATTTGCTATAACATCCAATACAGATGGATTCAAGCACCTCCTGGTTTTGTTCGTAGCTTTCAATCCAAAATACTCTGTATGTTGCTCATCAGCTGAAGAGCCAGACTTAACAAGGGAGGCAAAGGTTGAAGGTTTCAATGACTATGTATGGTAAGAGCAGATTAATTTAGCAGAACTTAAAAGAAAAAGAGTAACTGAATTTCAAAGTAGAGCTTCTGTGTCTGCTTTTGTGATACCAGAATCAAGTCATCCCAGGTGTGCATTTACCTCCAGAAGCAACAGTGCCAGGAACTCAATTAACTGATGAGATGACATTTCCTTCAGGTCTGCTGAGCTGAATGAGCCCAAATCACTTTCTTTTGCCTAAAAGAGAACAGTTACTTAATTTTTAATCGGTATTTCAAAGTACAATCAGGTGGAATTTTCTGTTTTGACATCCACACTTACTGTTGAGCCATTTCACATAAAGAAGATACTGATTTGTATCTGTGCAGGATGTTACAATAAGGGGGAGGGAGGGACTTAAGCTGCTGCCTGATGTTTGTATTCTTCACTTATTTTCTCTCCACTGATCTTTTTATCTCCACTGTCTTTCTGTTAGTTAAGTGAAAAATCAAATACTTTTTTATAAAAAGTAACATTAAGAAGAAAGTTAAAAGATAGCATGCAAGTACAGTGAAAAGCCACAGAGGCAACAAAAGGAAGCTATGCTGAATTCTCTATTAGTTGTATGACTTTTATGCTTAAAACTAGGAGAAAATTATGTGGTATTAATTAATACAATTTATGTACCAGGTTTTGATGGGAAATGCATACTAACTCCAGTATACCATAGGGGAACTACTGCTAATATAACCTAATCAGTAATGTACAGGTACCTTGGCACTTGTTTTTAAATCAAGCCATAGTATCAGGGTTTCAAAAAGAATATTTTCCGTTTGGTTACTACACATGTACAACAAGAAGCTGGCTCTGTGCCTTGTTAAAATATGGACTGCACTTCACAGACAGAAGTCACAGCTAATCCCCAGACTCTGTGATGAAGGTCTAGTCTAGGAAATGTAAAATCCCTGGCAGCCATACTATGACTATAAATACACACGCTCTCAGCAAATGAGAGATTTCAGAAAAGAATGGCTCACTTTGTGCAACAGAGAATTAGCTTTTCAAGACAGAGACACCTCAGCTTTCTTTAACCACTCACTTGGATCCATCTTTGGCTCAAGGCAACGCAAGCATTTGATAGTGTCATATCATACCTGTCAAATATTAAAAACAAAGGTTCATATAATGAAATAATCACAGAATAAAAGACTGAAAATGTTAACAGTGACTATTTTTACTCCTATATACACTTACATAGTAGTAGGGCATTTTCAAATACAACATTTATAAGAAGACTTTCACCCTGTTTACAGGCTGCTTCATGACTGTTTGGAAAATCACAGGCAATCTGGAGAAGGAAAAGATGAACTACAGAAGAATGCAGCTTACGTAGGCTTCACTGGTGGCATTCCTGGAGCATGAAACCACGAGTTCCAGTCAACTTTATCAAGAACATCTACCTACAAAGCAACACAAAACCTTATTAAATTTAAAATGTGATTTTAGGAGGTTGGTTTTTTTTTTGAGAAAATTAAATCTACTTTCAATCTTTTTATTTGTTTTGATAACATTCCTCCAATTACCCTGGAGAATCCTACACAGATTACTTCAAAACAAAGCATTCCCCTCTAAGAAAAGAAAAAAAAAAAGGCCATCATAATGCAAACCCATCTTCATAAGATGCCAGATTACATATTAAGTTCTTGAAATAAAGAAAAGAAATATAAAGAACTGGTCTTTAAATAAGTTCTGACCCAAGTCATAATTTAACATAATTAAAAGGTTTCAAGCAATCAGTTTTAAATACTACCCAACCTTATCCTTGAAGTAGGAGTACAAGAAATTCTTCCAGTCCTCCGTTACAATGCTCTTATAAGCAAACTGCTGAACGTAAGCCTTCAAGAAGCCAATGAAGACATCTAACAGTTGAAAAAGAAAATGTTTTAGTGTTTGAAATTAAGGTGGAAAACAAAAACATATAAAATCTGACTAACGCTCACCTGGTCCTCCGAGGAGTTGTTCAAGGTAAAAAAGCAAAGCAAAGCCTTTCTCATATGGCACAGATGAATAGGCAACATCAGGATCTACTTCATCCAGATTAATGATGAGGTTAGTCACAGGATTTTTCTCTCCAAGAGTATTTATCTGTGTCAAAGACACAAGAACACGTATTAATCTAGGAAAACTAGCACTCCTGAAGACCTGTACCAATTCTGCTTATAAAGGTAAAAACCACCCAAAATTGAGACAGCTTCATTTCAAAGCATTCTCCTTCTTTTTCCTGAAGTTCTGAATCTGCACAAACCTTAGTTTACTAAAATTCAGAATCAACCACCCTGTGCTCCAGCTGTCTCAAAGCAATTAATGACTATCATGCCCGTCATGACCATGAGCACCTATTAGTCTAGCTATATTTAGCCCTTTATTAACAAACTATTTGAACTACATCATTAAGCCTTCGAATTTAAAAACCTCTGTTGACAGAGGGAGAAGTGCCAGCAAAACTTCAGCTCCGGATATGAGGAGAACAGACTTCAGGCTGCTCAGGGAACTAGAAAATATCACAGACTAGAAATCTGAAAACTAAAGCTTGACTATGCTACCAAAACACAAAACTAAACAATCCTCTTGGACAGTAAGAAATCAGTTGCTTGCATGAGGCACTGGAAATTCTGATGGTCATGGTTGGAAATAATTTTGATAAGCTTTCAGCTGCTTACCAGTATGCTAACAGGTAATACTGCAATTTAGCCATACCCAGAAAACCAAAAGAGGCTGTAAAGATGTTCATCCTTACAGAAAAGCTTAAAACAATTCAAAAAGCTTTCTCTAATCTGGGTATATTAAGCTATTACCTTGGGTAGCAATCAAACACTTTGGAATCAGAGTGGTTCATCCTCTAATAAGAAAGCGTTAGGAAAGCTGACCAGACAAATTTGATTTGTGGGAATCGAGTATTATAACTTTAAAACTATTTACCGTATTCTGCAGTTCTCGCCAACCTCCTAGGGCCTGAAAGTGCCTGAACTGCTCACCAAACAACCGACCACCAATCCTGCGTTCCAGGTATACAGTATGACCCTCATTCAGCCTGGAAGACATTGAGAAAGTCAGCACTGGTAGGATGGCAAAATGAATTTAGTCAGTCTCTTTACAGATTAAATTTAAAATATGATTTGCATTGCATTGAACATCATACCCACCAAAAATGCTCCCATGTTTTGTTGGTCACCAAGTTTCCTGTCCAGCTATGAGAAATTTCATGAGCAATAACCTAAAACACAAAAACCAGATCTACCATTTAGACTCCTCTGGAAAAAAAAAATCAAATCCCAACAGAAAGAATAAAATGCTAATGAGATCTCATTTACTACGTTATGTTCACAAAGCCAGTTAGCATTGAGAGTTATGTAGACCTATCCATACAAATTCTAAGCAGAGGACCAACACTACCTTAGCTGACAGAAATGATTTTCCATGTCCAGCCTGCAAGCCATAGAGCCACACTGATCAACAAAAATAATTCCTCTGGTAGCTTGGTGTAGGTAACTTGTTTATGAAATCACATTTCAGAATACAGAATACCAAGTGATGGACTAGTACTAGCTTTCCACTGTCTGCAGTGGAAAAGCTGATATGATGCATGATACATTAAAAAGTATCCATGTCAAATATTTTAGTATTCTTGGTTTAAGATATTTTATTTTTAATTTAGCAGTACAGTCTAGTAGAAAGACACAGGCAATGAAACTGCATTCAGAGTACTCAACTTTGCAGAAAAAAAATGGATTTACTCAAATTGTACTCACTATTTCCACTGTGAAGAAAACTGTATTTAATATGAGTTCTAGTGCACAGACACGCACATAGAAGAAGTTGTTATCCACTAACAATTTCAATGAGGCCAATTCAGCGGTGATTTTTAAATTTATCTATACACAGGTGTTGTGGTTTAACAGGACAGGAAAAGAGCTACTGAGCAGTTAACCTCAGTCAGCTCCCTATGTTTACAGGCACCCATGCTATTTCCATCTGTCCATTATACAGAATAGCTATGTCTCCAGTTTCATAGAGTTTACTGAAAACTAACACTTTTGCAGGACTTCTTGAGTTACTGCCTTAACTTTTAATTTCCCCAATGAAAAGAGACCAAGTTTTCAGGTATTTATTATAAAGGAATTAGATACAACTTCAGGCTGTGTTCTACTTGAAGAGATGAACCTCTTTTTGACTTACATTTGATAGAGATCGATCACCTGCCTAAAAAGAAAAGGGAAAGACAAGTTAGTTGTCAGTGCAAGTCAACCTCAGAATAGACCACTTTATGCAGTTTCTTGTACGATTCCTAACTCCAAACGAGGCAGGAACATTTTTGGTCTTTCTAGGAAGAAGACTAAACCAACTTGTGCATTAATATCCAACACCTGATTGATAAGCAAGCCCTAAGGAAAAGATGACTTTTATCACTGCTCTACTTACCAGTAGTGTTGGAGTCACAAAAGTAAGACAAGGATTCTCCATACCACCATAAGGAAAAGAAGGTGGTAAGACTAACAAATCATACTGTCCCCACACATAAGGTCCTGCCAAATCTTCTGCAGTTTTCAGCATAGCTTCAGCCTGAAACAAGAATTCACATTAGTTTCTAAGATGACTTCTGACTACAAACACTGAACAGACAATAAGCTATTGATCCCATATTTCATTCTCTTTTACTTCGGCAAGTCCCACCTGTAAAATAAATACGGGACTGTATCAGTATGTATTTTCAGTACTAAGTTTGTACTGCAATAGAATTGCAGCATTTTGGGGGATGAGAGGTAGAGAAAGAACTAAAGAGGAACAAAACAGTGAAGCTCAGTCTGTTTCTCTTCCAATACTACGTGAAATAGTTCTCTTACAACACTGGTTTTTGTTGTTGTTAATTACTCACCTCAGAAAATTCAAAGGCTGATTTATCCACTAGTTCCTTTTCAGCCCACACCAGCGTCCTTGGGCCAATCTTTCTGTTGAAAGTAAAAATAAATGCCAATAAGACGCTATGAACCAGAAATAATGCTATGGGAAACTAATACAGGGAGCGTATGTGTAACTCTGCTCTTGAGTAACCCACGTTGCAGAGGAAACTCATTCGAGAATCTTTGTTTGCTTTTCCTCTCCATTGCTGAAGCAAAGCTTTAGGAAACAAAGCAAACAACACGCATGCACTGTTCGGCACAAAAGAATAGGAAAACCACTTAGAGATTTTTAAATGCTATCAAGCCCTAATATAAAAGCATTATTGTGGCCTAGATTAACACAACCTTGTGCCGATAAGAAGAGAAGCTGAAGCTCTACTGTTCTGCCTGTTGTACTTGACGAGGCTTATCTGTTACCTAAGAAAGAAGATCTATTTCCTGTGCTAAATTGTAACCACTAAAGGCTTTTCCAGGTCCAAACTCTTTATGCTGTTTCTCTAATTTACAGCAAAAGTAAAAAAAATTATTCAAGACCAGATCAAGAAACATGCAGTTTGATACAAATACACAGGTTAAACTGAACTCTAACACCCTTTAAATTTAGAAATAAGACCAAGAAACAAATTTAAAAAAAACTCTGAAGATTTATTATGGCAATTAATATTTATACATTGTACAGATTCACTCACCTACTTTCCAAAGCTCCAACCACTAAAGCAAACAAGTAGCAAGGTATGGGAACCTAGTGGAGAACACAAGAAAAATAAATCTTATTTGTAATGTCACTTATCAGACTACTGACTCAGAGAAGAACAGAGGTATGTAAATAAAGAAGTTTTCCTCCATAGTTTCCTGCCTTAAAGGCAGACATTGTTTTTTCAAAAACATTGTTGTTCCTCCCCAGATGATATTCCTTTATCTACAGGATGTACTTGCTTCACAGATGTTTCAGGCAAAACCCACAAAACTGTAAATATCATCTCTGTTTGAAAAAATCTGCATATAAAATTCCTGCTAGTTTGGTTTCTCTTCAAAAGAAAGTAAGTTTTCCATATTCATTTCATTAAATTTTATGGAAGGAGAAGTCAAGAGATACTGCTCAGATAAAGGGCAGTTTTGTCACACAGAAAGATGCAGGAAGAGCTTTAATGAACTAAACAAGAATATTTATAGATATAGATAGACTAAAGACAAAAGATTCGGGAAAAATCAAACTGTATCTATTTGATTTCCATGTTTGGAATTAAAATGATCTCTAAATATTTGTTATTTTAATGAAAAAACTCCTAACTGAAGTATCTTTATAGAGAAATGCTTTCTCCAAGTGCTCTGGAAAGAGAAGGGGATGATACAGCCATCCCTGTAAAAATTCCACTTTAAATTCCACATCCCTGTAAAAATTCTGACTAAACAATGTTAAATAAGAAAGACTTTAAACTATAATTAGTTGGAGACAAAATTTCAGAAAATTTTATTCTACCATTATCCACAAACCATTTAAATATTGTTTAATAAAATACCCATATCATCACGCGTGTTTTAATTTTACCTATTAACCCACAGAACATATTCTTGAAAAGAACAAAGTCCATTGACTTATGTTATAGACAAGTTATTAAAAGACTATCAATACATCTGCACATTTTGATGTCTAATTTGCTATTTTGACATTTTGAAATTCAAATGTCAATGACTGTTGGGTTGTAAACTCGGTTTTACAGAGGTTGCTCTGCACTACCCTTCTTACCAGCCTGGCTATGCAGGAGCAAAAAGGAAGTTTTAGGCAAGCTCAGCACACATACATATCCAAGACTTTGATGCATTTGCCCTTTTCATCTAAGGAAACAGACTTCTAACAAATCAGTGTCATGGTTTTGTACATCAGATGATGTGCAAGTCCTTTTTCATGCATTTTTCTTTTTTAATTAAGTATTTTGTGCTTAATGCATTTTTTGTTTAATGAAAAACATGTCTTTTCTAAAAAAAAAAGGTTTTCTAGATCAGAAAGTGTAGTATAATTTCAGTTACACTAAATGTTATTTCTAGTACAGGTCCACCATGCTTATCAACAGCGTATTTCTAGATAACATTTACACACAACATAGAAGTCTTCTGTACTAGACTGAGAGTGGCAAATGTTTTGGCTCCACGGAGAGGGCAGAGCACTGCCTACTGATGAGCTCACAGATAAGGGAACTGTTTTTTCCCCTCTCTCCCCTCTGGCCTGTCTCAGGTTTCACACAGCAGCCAAATCAAACCCGACAGCTGCTGCAGTTCAGAGTAGGTTCCCCTCCTCTCCTCCAATCACATCATCCCATCCCTCCTTGCAGCCATTCAGTCTCACCAGCCCAGATCTTAGGTTAATTTTATCTGCTCGTTCAGATAAATGAACTAGGCTCAGCAAGAGACTCCATAAACACCAGAACTGTAACCCAAAAAACTGCGAGAACAAAAATGCCAGAAGAGTAAATCAAGACTGCTGCTTTACGAGCAGTGGAATCATTAGACTAGCTGCAGCACTTAATACAACTTCCAGAGAACAGTAATCTTTAATTAGCTGGAGATACTTTCCATAGAAATCAAAGTTTTCACATTCAAAGAAAAATTTTTTAAAATCTGTTGTCGGAATTTGCCTAATATCCAGCTAAAAACTGGTTCCAATGCTGAGTTTAGATCACTGCTTAGATCATGGTGAGCTTAAAATTTGCAGGGTCTGTTTTCCAAAACTTGCTCCCGTATTATTTGCATCTGCATTGTTTTCCAAGAATCAGTGCAGACAGAAAGGGTTTTGACAGGACTAGTCTTGAGTATATGAAACATTTTCAAAACTCGAATTTGGCTTTTCTGGGAATGCCAAAAAAGACCACCAGCACTTACTGGCTGTCTTCTCAGAGCTGGAGTTCCATAATACCTCATATTTCTAAAGTGGCAAAGACCCACCATGAGTCACATGATTCATCAATGACATCAAAAGCATATCTGAGGCGACTGTGAGCTGCCCAGGTCAGGAACAAGACCTCGTGCAGCCATTCCCTAGCCTGGAGCACTTACGTTCTGGCTGAAACGGTAAATCTTGTGAGTGCTGTCCTCTGGGTCGGGCGCCTCTCCATCGCGATTAGCGCTCATCAGAGCCACCAGCTCCTTTGGGACGGATATCTGAAAGGGCACCCAACCGTGAGCAACGCAGCTGGCACTCAGCATTACACTCCGTACTACAAGCAGCTGATCACAAAGAGCAGCCCAGATTTGTTCTGGTGTTAAGTTATCTCGGTCAAGTAGAACATAAGGCATATGGAAAATGCTGCCTTGAAGACTGGCAATATTGAATTAACCAGAGGAGTATCTCTGACAGAAGTTAAAAGGCTCACTTTCTTCAGGCAACTGAACTGTAACGTCACAGTGCACACCTTGCTTTTTGCTTCCCTAAAACTATTTACACCAGGACTGCAAAGATCCCCTAACTACGTACCAGAATATATTACTTAAGGCACACATGAGAGCCATTTCAGGTATTTTTTACTTCACAGCACTCTTTGCTGTCTTACTGTCAGCTTTTCCTGATTTTAGAGCACATTTCTTTCTTACTACTGCATTTTTATTTCCTTTTGGAAATAGATACATATCAATGAAAAAAGAGTTGATATATACAAAAAGGAAATGGTAAAGTTAAAGAACTGCCACAGGGAAGATCAGCAGTTCTTTCCTCTCACATTAAGCTAAAAGTCAATATTCAGTTTTTATATTAGGCCACGTGCTGGCAGCTACCAAAAAACCCCGACCAATATAAATTCACCCATTGTAGCAGTCGTCTTTAGTTAAGACACATGACTTAGGTTCATCTACCTCTGCATAGTAGGTTAGTTTCACAGCAGGTGTGTCTTGGCATGGAAAAATGGCTCTGCAGTGGGTAGCCTGGAGAGGGAGAAAGGAAAAGAAAAAAGATAAAACAAAACAGTCTTTCTAATGCAGAGGACTAGAAATAAATCAACTAATACACTATAGTGGAAATCTATACAGCTCCTCCAGAGAATACATTATGTATAAGCCAGTACTTCTATCACTTAGAGCTTACAGGCCTCTGTAAAAGGAACAATAGTAGGTAAGACAGATCAATAGACACATCTATGGGTTGTAAAGGACCGTATGTTCTTCAACGAGAATACCGGAGCAGGTAAAGCAGTTCCAGAATTCCTAAACCGCGAACATACAATAAAATCTCAACAACGCCCTGACATTGAGTGTTTTCATGTAGGACCTTTGACGCACGCAACTGGAAGTTACAGGCTACTGTTCTTCCCCTTTCTAGCCTTTCTCTCCAGTTGTTTAGAAACCAAGGGGAATTACAAGTGGTATGTCAACAAGTTTGGAAAAAAATGAACTCAACCTGGCACTGGCTGAAGAGAAATGGGTGTTTCTTTCCAGAAGTTTGCTCCGGAGTAAACCACTGGAGGGCTGAAGACTGTGGAGAGCTTTCGAAAGAGATTTCAACAATTGCTTCTTGTCCCCTGTTTAATAAAGAACACAGACTGTTTTGACACAAATCCTGATCACACTGAAATTCCTCTGCAAAGATGTCTGGAAAACAGGTCTGCAGCACTGTTGCAAAAGCATTAAAAATGAGAACAAGTATCATATAAGCAATTATTCCCTTTCAATTATGATAGTAAAAAATGGCTAGTTTATTTCAATTTTTACATCCCAAGGCACTTTTATTCTTGTTTTTACTAACCAGAAACTCTTCCTCTCCTCTCTTCAAGGAGAGCACAGTCCTTTTCTTTAAACTATTTGGACCAACTACACGCATATAGTTTTGTCACAACTAAGTAACCTTGTATGTGTAAGTGTAAAAACCCCTCTGCAATACACAAAAAGGTGCAAAACCCTACAGAAGTAAATCCATGACTGAATAACATAGAATGTGTATTCTGTAGATTAAAAAAAAAATAGATTTTGCATCTGATGTTAATGTTCTGCAAGTGTTATCCTTAGAAGAAAAAAACACCCTGAAAACTATCAGTAATTACAGAAAATTCCCATTAACAGCAGGGGTTAACAAGAAAAACAAATAATGTTCAAATTTTATTCAGGGTTTCAGAACTGATGTCAAGTAAAAACTAAAAGTTATGTGTAAAACACGTTCTCTTGCTAAACAAGAGAACACATACAAACCTGACACATTCATACTCTTATTTATTAAAAACATATCTTAACTATTACTGACACCAAAAGCACATGGAAGTACTTGCTTCTGTTCTCAGAAAGTTCCAGATCATACATGCAACTCTTGGAAGAAACAATCCAGCCATAAATCAGAACAAACTTCAGCTGATCAGAGGAGTTGGACACTAGATAAGCTGACCAGGCGTACACATCCGGTTTATAACCAGTATTCCAAAGTACATATTAGACAAGAAAAAGGAAAAAAATTGGTATTACCATAAGGCACATTGCCTTCTGAGCAATCAGACTTTCAGTGGTAACTCCTACCCTTTCCTATCGCCGTTTTATTGACAGTTACACGGGGGACTATGTCTCACACAAGATTACAAATTCTTACAATCACAACTCTTTTCTTTTTTTCTTACCAGGAAATTCAGCACTTTAAAAAAACCAAACGAAGGCAGCTGAAAGTCAAATAAAAGAAACAGGCCTATGTCTCTGATGTGGCCTGTTTGCTCAAGTACTTCATTTGTTCCATTTCATAACAGACCACGGGTATTTCTCCAGAAGGGACAGCTATTTTATCACATTCCTTTTTCTTCCTCATTATTAGTGTTTCTTAATCACACTAATTCAGAGTACAACATTAAAAAGAAAACCAGCTTGGAAACCAGACTAAACGGAAAGAGTTTTTAGAGGTAGTAATGAGTTCTAAAACCCAAACAATAAGAAGTAAGAAGCAACTTAATATTCAATTGTATTCGAACAAGGGAACTTCCTTATACAATCACAGCTTTCAGCATTGGCACCACAGATGGCTGAGATACAGAGTTACAACGTACAGAGCAAACTGCCAAAAATCATATTATAATTTGGCAACAGCTTTTTTTAGTTCATGCAGCTTAAGAGGTAGGCTACGGTTAGTTCACTCTCCATCACGCTGCCGAAACTCAAGTTCCAGTTTTCAGGGACTTGGACTTAGCGTAGCCAAAAAAATAAAACTTTCGTTGTTTGAAAACATGCTTCTATCTAATCGTAGTGGTAACCCGAAGTTCTACAGAAATGCAGAACCAGCCCTTGCAGACAAAAAGATCCAACAGGGGCTGTAGCTCCATGTGCACTCTACTGTAACAATTCTGAACTAGACAAAATTCAGGTAGGTAAAGCAGAAACAATGTTACTGATGATAAGCACTGGATAAATTGTGATACATTACACATAATTTTGCTACTCAGTTTAATAAGTAATTTTGTACAAGATATAAAATCCGGGGACAGGTACAAAGACTCCCAAAGTGTTGACTAATGAAAGCCAAATATGGCATTAATCTACAAGATCACACCAAATGAATGCAATACCCTAATTCTAATTTATAAGTCCCTGTGCAAGCTTTCCTCAACAACCCTACAGGCAGACAAGCAGCTTACATAGTGCATTTTGAAAACCACCAAAAGGAGCAGGCAAAAGTGTGTACCTTCTTAGTTCGTTAGGAAACGTGATTTCTAGCGGGGTCCCCTTGAAACTGTGCTTTTCTCCAAAAGCAAATCGTGCATCCTGTCCATTTACAGTCACTTTAAACACCTGTACATCTCTTGTATCCAGGACCTGTGATAAAGAACATATTGCATACCAATTAAACAATGTCATAATAAATGCAGCACTATGAAATCTTAAAACACAAGTCTCTCTGAAGGAAGAAGTATTTACTAAGTAAAACCAGAAAAGCTGACTAACTGTGTTGACCACCGGGAACCAGCATTTTAAGAGAGCAGCACCGATCTGGGAAAGCGGAAGAAAACCAACTTCTAAGCACGGAAGTGAGATTATTAAACAAACTACAAAGGTAACAACGCCACAGGACTGCTATGAAGTGAGGAGAACGGTATAAAAGCCCCCGCTAAGGCTTCCATCCTGGAACACGCCACTGCGAATCCAGACCTTCATGCAACGGAAGATGAATTAAATAGCGCAGTACTCATTTTTAGCACGAACAAGGCGTTACTCTTTATTACTAATAGGACTGGGCTCTTTTCCTAAAAAAATAAGCGCCAACCACAAAGGAATTTTATGGAGTCAGCATTAGAAAAGCCCACCACCCCCCAAACTTCGCATATAATGAGAAGCTTAAGAGGTTCATATGCCTATTTGCAGAGATAACAGCCGGCATAACGAAACACACGGGTGAAAAAAAGCCCTGAATCTCGATTTCCAGTGATTTACTCCCATCACTTCGGTAGCATGCTCCTCGCCGTTTTAAAGGGAAGAGAGACGGTCCCTGGCGCACCGCGCCGGCTCTGGGGGGCTAAGCGGGGACCGGGGGTTACGAGGCGCTGTCAGTTTCCAGCCGAGCCGCAGGCAGGGGCGGAGGGTCCGGGGAGGGCCAAGCGGCGGCAGGGAAGGAAGGAAGGAGCGGGACGCCGGCCGAGGGAATAGACGGGGGAGAGGGAAGGCGGCAGCAGCGCGGGCTCCGGGCGCGCCCCTCACGGTCCGCGGGGTCCCCTCGCGCCCCCCGCCCTCACCCCCGCGCCGTTACCAGGCAGCG
>VZTA01020600.1:236886-279911 GCA_013398855.1 Mohoua ochrocephala
AGCGCCCGCGCGCCGAAGTCCGCGCGGCAGCGCAGGTAGAGGTGCCGCGTGAGACAGCACGCGGGAGCCGCGAACGAGCTCGGGTCCGCCATCGCTCGCGCGCCGTCTGCCCGCCCTGCCCGGCCGTGCCACCGCGGGCAGCACCGAGACCGCCGCCAAAAGGGGAGGGGAGGCCCCTGGGAGGTGTAGTGCCGCCCTCCGCGCGGAGACGGCGGGGGCACGGCGAGAGGACTACAAAGCCCATGGTGCATTGCGAGAGAGGCGGGGGGGGCGGGCCGAGCAGCGGGGTTGGCCCGAGTTGGCCCCCACCGGGCTGCGAGCGACGAAACAGAATATCAGCCTTGCTGACAGAGAGCTGCTCGTACAGTTCCTCGTTAGTATAGTGGTAAGTATCCCCGCCTGTCACGCGGGAGACCGGGGTTCGATTCCCCGACGGGGAGGTACATGATGTTTTCTATTTTCTGCCAGCTGCCTCTACCCCGCAGGCAAAATCAATTTTTTGGGAAATCAAAGCTGTTCCTAGACAGCCGTGGGAAAAGCGCTGCGACTCCGAAACGGGAAGAGCAGAGTAAAACCCATCCGGGTCTGGCTGCCTGCCTGCTCCGGGGCTGGGGTAGCTGCAGGGTCTCACAAGATCAGCTGCAGAACTGAGCGCAGGCTCAGGGAAAGTATTTTCATATTTTAATGGCTCCAACAGCTGAGCAAAGGAGTTAAACCTTTCAAAAAAATTCACTCTTTTTCTTAAGCCAAGGTGGAAAAAACCTAACCCGGCCTCACCTGAGTCAGAAGCAATGGGAAGCAGGACAGGTCAAAAAGGCCCAGCAGAAGAGGGAAGGTGGAAGACCAGACACCATGTCCTGGCTTGCGGTAGCACAGCCTGACACTTTTGTCCTCGAAGGGAGAACTTTGGTGATTGGAAAGCCCCGAGGCTTCACTGGATCCTGGCCGGAGCCCATGTGTGCACTAGCTAAGAGCAGCTGGCAGAACAGCTGTGAGACTCCAGCACCCCTGCTTACCTTTACTTGCTATCACTGAAAATGTTTTTTTTGGCACCCCTTCTTTTTTAATCTTTTTGCCACAAATTTATTTATTTATTTATTTATTACACCGTTCAGCACAAAGATACTAAAAGAGATCTCTTCCTGTCTGTGGGAGGTCAGCAGACGCCGAGCAGTAAATACGATTGCCCAAATTTCTCTTTTTCCAAGTCAGGAAATAGCTCCATGGCCAATTGCACATAAAAGGAGTAAGGAATTAGGACCTGAGGCAAAAGGCCAAGACCCCCAGCTGTGAGGGGTGCAGGATGCATGTGCCTGGTGTTCAGAGCAGGAGGCTGGCAAGCCCTGCTCCGGCCCTGGCTTTGTGCACTCAGACAGGTTCAGTAAAACTAATTTGATGCCCTGAACTGCACATTGAAAGCAAATTGTTCTGTACCATGAGCGACCTTGCATCAGCCACACAAACAGCAGCAAGCACTCAAGTGAGGATATACACAAGAAACATTTTCTCTGTGTAATAAGAGCTGAGAGGGAACTTGACAGCAAAGTTTGGCAACAAAGGGCAATTACTCTTGACACAACACTGCTGGAAAGCATGGCCATGTGATGGCAAATGCAGAATCTAACCCCTGTCACCCTTAGAAATTGGTTCCTGAAGCAGCACACCTTCAGCCCAAGTGTGCACAGCCACGGGAGCAGCACGCCAGGAGCTGTGGGGAGCTGAGGGCACAGGGGAATGCAAGGCTTGGTGTACTATGCAAGACCAAGAGATGCTTTCTGTGGGCTCACCAGCTGATGGCAAAGCCCATGGGCCTCTCAAGAGCATCCCACCGCCCCAGCTGTACCATCTGGGTGTGAATCTGACATGGCAGTGTGAGAAGAACGTGAAGAAGAGGGGATGTGAGCACCATCCACGGTGACACCCTGGAGCTTTGTATAAACTGGCTAGACTAGAGCCACATGCCCAGAGAAACTAGGTCAGGACAGGAAACAGTAGGTCCATTGCTGTATTATAGAAGGAAGAAAAAATAACCATAACACTTTTCCTTTCGTGATTTCTGAATTTCCTGCCATGCTCACTTCCCTTTCTCAAAATCCACATATATATGTCATCAGAAAATCAAGGGAACTTATTTTGTTTAGTAGGCAGTTTATTTCAAAACAGAGGTCAGACCATAAAATAAGATGCAAGAACCATTTAGTAGTTCATGTGTGTTGGCATCCAGTCAGGCAATTTCAGCTGTCATAAAACAATAAGGGATTAGAAAAGCAATTAATTCAAAACAGAACTCTGCTGACAGTGTTTTCAGTCATAAAAAAAGAGTCTTGTAAGCAATTTCATACCTGCTTAGTCGTGGTTCTCGTTTTCAGATTTAGCTTTCACAGCACACAAGCCACCACCCAAGAGGCAAAGTTTTGCTGTAAACCTACATTTTCTAAAGTCCCAGAAAGCCAATCTCATTTGTGCATGGGCAAAGGTGAGAGGAAGAGGAACAAGGAGCTCAGGGCATTGAGCAGAGTTTTACGAGGTCAGCCTCTCTCCACCTGCAGGGTTCTTCGTTCTCACCTGAGTCATCCAGGTCAGCTCAACCTCTTTCCCTTCTCCTGTGCTACCAAATCCTTCCCACACACCCCCATGGTGCTGTTGCTCCCCAGCTGGCAGTGTGGAGCCAGGACAGCTGCAATGCCAGCGAGCCCAGACACAGCTCCCCACACGTTTCAGACCTCCCTGAGAATTCCAGTGCAGTTCCAGATGGCTTCCTCATGGGCAAAGTCCACAGGAGGCACAAGGTGAGGGATCGCTTGGCTGGAAGACTTCTGCAGTTGTTTGCAGAAGGGAAATTTGAATGAGCACTAATAAAATCTGGAGGACCAAACAGTTCAGTATTGATAGTAGAATTCAGATTTCTTCCTCAAATGCCTTTTTAATTATCCACACACAGCTTTAACCTTCATCTCTTTTGATGCTTCTAGTCCTCCCACTTGTCTTGCCATCATGTGTGTGTTTTATTATCCTCAATTTATCAAAAGCTCATGGAGAGCCAGTATTATAGCTGGTTTGTAGCCAAACCAGCAAGAAAACAGCAGGTTGGAGTGTAAATTACCAGTTCCAGTCTTGCTGAATTCATAGGCTGGTAGCAAAGCAGCACTGAGGGAAGGTGTGGGCTGGAGTGTCAGCATAAGCATGTTAATGGCATCTTGCTAAAGCATCTCTTTTAGGTGCGTTCAAGCCCTGGGGATTGGGTAATTTCAAGTATTCTGTCCTCTGAGTGTTGTATTCATATGTGTATTTAACTAAGTGCATTTTATGTGCGCTTAATTCTGCCAAACATTTAAATTAACCTGTGTCAAGGAGATTTTTGAAAAGCAAAATATTGCTTGCAAATGTTAAAAACCACTTTATGTAATTAGTAATGATGAAACACCAACTTAGGAGAACTGAGTATCTTGGAAGTTTTATATTGGTGATTACTCTAAGGACGAGGAAAAGAAGATAGGACTCCCTTCTCAAACTTAATAACTTATGTTAATTGCATATCACTTGGAAGTAAACTAATCAATGAATAGGGAGATCAGGTAGAGCAGATTAGAAAATGTCACTATAAATGCTCATCAAGGGGAAATAGCAGGAATAAACAATGACAAATTGTTCACAAGCTTTCTTGCAGGTCAGGACACCCAATGTAAACACGATGAACTGACAATTTAGGAGGATACGAGCCCTTTACTCCACCTTGATTCTTCATTGAGAATTTCCAGTGTCTTGACACAGGTCTGGGCATTCAGGTACTGCATGGAACAACACTAATATAAACCAGGTAGGATGCTGACCTACCTGTCAATTCAAAAATACCCAGGCCACCATCAGGCATCCGACCCTGATGCACGCTGTGGCTTTATGGCTCCTCCAGACTAGCCTGGCATCTGTCCACATCAGCTTACAAGAAGGGTAAATTAGATGCCCGCTTTTCCTCCAGTGGCTCTTAACGTCTTGAGCACTTAATACTTGAGCATAGTGATGTACAAGGAACTGTTCTGCTTTGTACAGGAATGACCATTAATGGATCCAGTTTCCTGGGACATATAGATGGAAAATATTTTAAAGCAATGTCTTAGTAGTAGTTTATTCTCCATTTGTTTATTTTATACAATGCTTTAGAATGTCTATTCTATTTCTTTTATTTTTCCTGAGCAAGACAGTTCCTCAGTGCTGTCTTCTCTGTAGAAGTGAACAAACGCTTCACACAGTTCTATCTCTACCTGTCAGATGGTCTGTTAAATATAATTTCCATGTTGCTAGACATGCACACGGATTACACCACCAGAAAAATTAGCCCCAGCTTTTAGGTTACGTCTTTTAGGATATGTTTAAGCTACTACAGACACCTGATGTTCAGATTCACTCATATTATTTCAAAAGGAAAGCATCCAAAAATCACAATACACACTTGATAATGCTAACCTGCAACTTTGGGATACACTATTAAGTAACTAACTTTAAAATTGCTACTTGAACTGACTATATTTATATTTCTACGCAGTTATGGCACAATTCCTTTTTACCACTTCAAGGTGTGCAGTGTGTTTTCTTCTCCAGAGGATGTTATTTAACTGTACATGGAGATCTGGCAGCCTCAGGGTGTCATCATGACTGGCTCAAGTAAGGATAATTCCTGCCCCAAACCCAAAAATCTAGATGATGCACTGTTCACTCTTCTGCTAATTTGATGCTAAATGTCTATTACACCATTTTGCCTGTTCAGGATTTTGCTTTGTCTCAAATCTTTTCCTTTGTTAAGTGTTTTGAAATACCATGGATGGCAACACTTCCTCTTTCTGGTCATGTTACTTGCATGTACCAGCAGTGGGTTACAACATCCTTCTCCATCTGAGAACCCTAGTGCATACAAAATTTATTATACATATATATTATATTTTAGAATTGTGGTATATGAAGAAATCATTTATGTTTTACATATATCTATAGCTATTACTAGCTTCACAACCTTCTCAGCCATCAATTTTAAAAACTTCTGCTTCTGGGTGATTGGGTCATTTCTGTTCCATGAGGTAGCTCATGGAAGCTCATACTAACTTTTAAGCATCCAAGAACTAACATTGAAACAAAAGAGACGGTATATATGTTTCACACAAAGCACGCTCACTTGAATAGGGTGCAGATGCTCATCTTCATGCAGAATAAACTCAGTGATCACAAAAGGGATGTTTTTTCTGTTGTTTAATATCTAAAGCTTTCCAAGATGAGATTTCATGCTTGTTTACTTAGGATTCAGCTTTGAGAGACCTTTTCTCTGGAGATCAATACAAACTGGCCCCTGGATAAACTTGGGGTATTGTTTTAGAGTTAGGAGTGTTGAAAGATACTAATTGTTGATAATTTTATTAGTAATTTTGCTAGTAGCTGGTACTGCGCTGTGTTTTGTCTTTAGTATGAGAAGAATATTGATAACACACCAATGTTTTGGTTGTTGCTAAGTAATGTTTATCCTAAGTGTGGGACTTTTTTGTTTCCCATGCTCTGCCAGTGAGCAGGTGCACCACAAGTGAAAACAAAAGATAAGGAGGCTACATCTCTCAGCAGAGGCCACAACTTGACAATATAAGAGCAGTGAATGGCCTGCCTGCATGGACACAGAGAAAGAATCCAAGAAGGTGTTAGAAGACCCCAGACCAAAAATCAACATTGGACCAAGAAAGGCGTGTGATGGGGGGATGGGGGAGAGTCTCCAAAGGCATCCAGCTCCAGCTGATCTGCTGCTGTACCACTCTATGGAATTGTTTATTTTTATAAATTCTGATGGCTGAGACTCTTCTAGGAGAAATCCAGGGTCCAGCCCAAAGGAGGAGGAAGCGCGCCTGAGAGTGGAGTGGGGAGTGAGCGATGAGTTGAAAGGGTCACCCATTGCTCATGGAGCTGCTCACTGTGATGGGACTTCAGTCCCAGGAGTTACAGTCTCAGGTGCTGTGTGCAGCTCCTGGAATGGTGTGAGAGTGCTTGAGCAGAGGCTCCTCATTTAACAGGAGTGCTATGGAATCGCACCTAGATCTGCTGCTGACTTTCACCAACAGATGCACAGAAAGGCATCCATCACCTCCTGCTTCTGCACCAGGCCATACCAAATCTGGTCACTCTAACATGCAGCAGTTGGGCTGCTTTTGAGCTCGTTGTTGGGCCGACTTCTGTAGATCAGTAGCTTGGACTTCCCTCAACTAGCCTTGATGGGTTTTTTTACATTTAGATTGGCTTCTTGGAAACTTTCTTTGATTCTTCAGGGAAACGGTGCAAGTAATTATCTGGATATTTGTCCCTCACATCCATATTTAGAGCAGGAATGAAAACTAGAGCAAAACCACAAGTAGAAACAAAATAATTGTGCAGAAAAAATACTTTTTACTCAAAGACGTAATCAAAAAGCAGAAGTCTTATACATCTCAATTAAAGATGTCCTTATTCAAGAGTGGGAGCAGAGAAGAAATATTTATTAAACAGCAAAAGCTTCTATTATAATTTTGTAAGAAAAGCTCAGTCACGTGCTTTCCTCTTTTCAGTTAGGGCAATGGTATCCCTGTAACTTTTGAGGTTGCAGAGGCATTGCTTATTTCTTCTGCCCGGTTCACTACAGTCACACCACCTGCAGCATTCTGATGTTGATGCAGCACCAACAAATGGAAATTTTTGCAAACCATTTGATATTACATTTCTGCCCCCTCTTATGTGTAGACTTGGGGTGTGAGCTGAAGACTACTTATTAGAGCAATGTTTATCTTACCATGCAGCCTTATGTGATGATGTCAGTCTCTCCAAATTTCGAAAGCTCTGTGTCGGACGCATGAGAATCTCATACTTTTAAGCCTGAATTTCCCTCTGTGACTTTTCTGCTAGGTTTTGCCTGGCAGCAGCATTGGCCTCAATTTGTAGAGTTCAAGCTGAAAAAATGGAGTTATTCTATGCCAATACTTTAAAAACTCTGCTTTTTCTCAATAAGCAATGAAAGAAGTTTAATCAAACAATATTATAGAGGAGAAGAAAGAAAAAAAGAGAGAAAGGAAGCAAAAGAATTATCAAAAGAGTCAAAGATAAATGCTTTCTCCAGAATCACCGAATGATAATGTGATTCTTTATCACTCCTCAGTGAAGGGCTGTGAGGGTGTGAACAGAAACTGCTTGTTCACAGTTTGTTGTCTTCTATTTCTCAAACACAGGCAAGCCTTTCCTTATCTTCATTTCAGCTACTGGCCAATAAGTACCAGTGTTTACTCTGCATGATAAGCTGCTCCCTGCAATGCTCTTTTTTAGTTGTCTCTGCTTTTTCTTTGATCTGGATATCTCAGCTCCTTTTCAGAAATACCCACAAAGCCCACAGTGTTCTGGCCATAAAGTGAAGTCTCCCGAAATAGATGTACTGGCAGACTTCCCCCTTTGTCTGTGTGTGGATGCCCCAAGTCTGAAAACAACTGGAGACCCTTACCACAGGCACAGCCAGCCTTTCACAACACAGGAAGTAATTTCCATACTTCTTGCATAGCTGTTTTTTGCCATGGATATTTCACGAGGCAGAAGTGTCTTCCTACTTCTCCCACAATTTATTGCATAGCATGGAACGCAATACATGAACTGATTAAACATGCTATTGAGGTGGAAGTCTCTCCCCTAAAAACCTGTGGAGCATCCCATCCATCCAGGTTTCCACACGTGTGGTGCTCTCATTGATCTCCTCCTCTCAGCCCCCTATGCATAACCTCAGCTACGCGGCGTTGCTACAGCACGGTGTTCGCAGCCCTGCCCTTTCTGTGCGCAGAGAGCTCCAGACCTGGGAAGCAGGATCTTCTTGGGAAAGGCCTCACACCAAGAGGAGAGGGGTCCTGTGCAGGTTTCGTTCAGGGCCATGAGCTGCAGACCTTTCCACTTCTCCCCCTTGGTTTCCCTGCTGAAATGGCCGGGGGATATCCCCAGCGCAAGGGAAAACTTTGGGGCTGCATCCTTGCTCCCTGACTCTGACTGAGTTCAGATAACCAGAGGTGGGCTGAGATGCTTTTTCACTTTACTCATCACATGACCTGAAGGAAAGTCTTTGCTGAATTGTCCGAGGCCATCTTCAGCAGAGACAAAGATTCAAGAAAGCCTCAGAGGCCAGAGCCAAAAACTCTGGATGATCAAGAATTGCACTCAAATATAGGCAGTCCCTCAGGCATGGCAAGAAATACTTCTTGTAGCAGCTGGGACTCCTCAGAGGAGTGGGATCTTCTCGTCCTGACCACACACCAGGGTGCTTGGGCAAACACTGCACAGTCTGGACTGAAGAAATAGCATAGATGGCTCTCTTTAGCAGAAGCTGAAGTAATTTTGGCTCAAATAATCTCATTAAGGAGAAATAAAAAGTGTGAAAGACTTTGTCAGAATACATGTTCAAAAACATTTATTTTGCAAGAGCCTGACCTCTGCAGGTTTCTGCTTCAAGTCCCAGGGAGCCCATTTAGCTGTCTGGGATCTGGTTTCAGGCATTCCAGGGTGGCCAAGGAGGCTGCATCCCCTTTGTAGTTCTGGGAATTGGAATTTGCCAGGACCAGTGGTAAGACCTTCCTTCAGCCATGCTCTCTGTGAGCCAGGAGAGCAAACAGTCAGCAGTGAAGGATTTGTGATGTTGTGAGGAATAAAGCACCTCAGCTTCCCAGACTGACACCTTTCTCTGTCTTGCCTTCCATCAGCCAGGGCTGGGCTGTAAGGAGCACCACACAAGGCTGATGGGATAACCCAGCCAGTCGCCAAGGAGCCCATGAACGAGGGGAGGGGAAGGGAGGAGAACGGAGGGGAAGGGAGGGGACGGGGAGATTCCGCATGTGACCTTTCACACTGTACAGCCTCTCTCCCAAAATTATTAGAAGTAAGCAGCTACACCTGTTTTTGACTTCAGCTTGCATTTAATGTATAACTGCACCCCATTCCTATTTGCAGCTGACAGCAGACCTCAAACCGTGGGTTGAATCCCCATGCACCCAAAGAGGTGCTGGAAGTTTAGTCACCCTTTGAGGACTTGTGCCCACTGACAGGTGGTATTTTCCAGCCATCAGTCTGGCTCATGGGAAGTGCAGTGCTTGCCCTTCTTCCACTGCCAGTATCCAGCAGGATTCCCCCCTCCCCGCCAATTTTCCTCCAGTTGATCTCTGGAATACCCTTGAGTGTCTGAGACAGTCCAACGAGGTCAGTATTCATCCAATCTTACTTTTAAATAAATACTTCCCACCAAACCCTAAAAAGGAGGAAGCAATATTGCCAGACAAATACACAAAATGATGCAAGAGGCTGAGCTGAATATATTTACTTTTGTTGCTAAAATATGTAGCTGGACAATAGCCACAGTAAGCTTCAACCCAGGTAATATGAAACAGGTGAAGACATTGATGAAAGCTCAGGGAATGTATTTTTAAACATTTTTTAAAATAGATGTCTATAAAATCACAAGTGGTCTGGGAAAGATGAACTGGGAATGGTTATTTATTGTTCCTCATAAAAGGAGAACTAGGAGGTAAACAATGAAATTTTTGGCAAGCAGGTATGAAAAAAAAAGCAGTTTTTCATGCAGTTGAGATAAATGCAGCCATTTGAACTATGAAACTCATTGTCACAGGATGTTGTGGACATTGGGACTATAAACAGATTCAAAAGAGTTAAACAGTTGTGAAGTCCAGATCTAACAGTGCTTTAAAACACTTCTGAGTGGATGCAGCTTCCAGCTCCTGATATCTATAAAGTGCAGGTTTCCATAGCCTGGGAGATTAGAGCGGGGGTAGAAATCGCTCCATACTTCAGCCTGCTTCTGGACTCTCTTAATCGCTTGTATTCCTAATTAGACTTATCATTTTTGTCCTGGCAAGCCATATAGCCTACTGGGAAGTGTAGTGTCTGACTGGAAGGATACGGGTCTGCTCAGCGCGGATCTTGTCTCAGACACTGACTGGGATTTCAGAGAACATCATGCTCATCTGGGCTCTGCCACAGGCTCTTTGTGGGACTCGTCTCGAAAGTTTTGCTAAATGAGAGTAGTCTCCCCTTCATCTTGCTTGTGATTTTGACTACAAAGCTTTGTGGGGACGGCATACGGTTGCAGGGCCTAGCATCACAGGGTCCCTGCAACCCCTTTGGATACAACTTAATTAAGGAGCAAGAGAACATGGAAAGGAAAGAAACCCCTCTAGCTTTCTCCCCTGATGGGAGAAGGGTGAAAGGTAGGAAGAGAAGATTGTTACTGTGGGGCCCTCCCACTTGGCTCAGTGTTACTCTCCCAATAGTACAGAAGAGGTTGTCACGTCCAAGAAATGGGTCTGCACGGTCTCCTGCCAAAAGGAGCTTGGCGGCGGCAGTCAGCGTGACAGAGCACTCACCTATCAGCAAAAATTACAAATAGTATTAATTTCACATTGTGACTCATGTTTTCTCCTTCAGTTACTTGTTTATGTTGCTAAGGAAATATCAGTTACAGGAGGAAAATTTAACCTTGAATTTCAAATAAATTCTTGGTTTTTTGAAGTTACTGAATTAATTGGCAAGATGTCGCTGGTTGCAGTCTGGCAATTCATGCCCTGCCCTGGCCACCGTGCTCAGGGGTCTGGAGCCCTCCCACGCTTCAAGGAGTGGGGTCAGGCAGTGGCACCAGGAGCCAACCACTTACTGTCTTTGCTTGAGTATTTGCTCGGAAGCCGAGCTTGCACAGACCTAAACTGGTTGAACGAGACACTTCAGCCATTGATAACAGTTTATTACGAAAACTTCTGCGTAAAGAGTTGTTTAACTCCGTGAAAACTTGAGTGAGGTTTGCTGGCCATCCCTGTAATTGTGACCAGTTAACAAATACTTTTGATATTTCCAAAATCTGTTTTTCCAAGCAGATTACACTTGTATGTCTCAGGAGAAGTGTCGTGCCAGTGTTCAATCCCCTGTTGTACAATCTCTTCTTGCGGGGAAAGTGTGGAGCATTACGATACATGAGGCAGAGAGGAAAGAACTCATTTCCAGCTGTTTTCCTCGTGAAACACAATTAGCCACGTTAGCCCCATTGCCACTTTGGCTGCTGCGGACCCACAGATGGGCTCTTGGTCTGTGGGACAAGCACAGATGATGTGAAGCCAAGATGCACCACATGCAGGTGCAGTGGCAAAGGCTCAGACCCGGCTCATTCCAGCCAAACGAGCCCCGAGCAAGGCAAGCGAGGCATTCCGAAGGCCAGGTGGGAGCCTTGCTTTGCAGTGTTAAGGCCGAACCCACAAAGTTGAACCTCAATATTAAGAGCCGGAAACCAAACTGTTCCAGCAATGCCAGGGACTGTCAGGATCTGCTCAGTCTCATCCAGTGCCACTCTTGCTGTCTGCTGCAGTAGCTCTGCTCGTTAGCCAGGAACATCCTTTTGTAGGAGTAGAGGAACCCTTCAGGAGGAAAGACTGCATCTGTCATACTAGATGTGAGTTTCTAGTTTACAGCCTCAGAAATCTGCTGCTGTGCAGTGGTGACACCTAATGGTAGCGACACAATGTAAGGCAAGGACAGAGCGGGGGTGCAAATGAGACATGAGAACTGTGTCACTCTTCATGGGTAGGAAGTCAGTGTCAGGATACTTTATGCAATATACACCTCCAATTGGGCAGAATTTTGATGCAATATCTCCTTTTCAGCCTTGGCTACCTCAGTGTAATGTATTTTTAAGATCTGCTCATAGAGACTTCATTTCTAGTTCGGATATTATACTGGCGTTTTCCCTCCTGCGTTATCCTCTGTTCTGCTAACCCTTTTTATTAAATCCTGCAATTTGTAGCTTGTCTCAGAGCAGCTTGTTCAGATTAGACTTGCCTAGGGGCTAGTTTAAATTGCTCACATGACTTCTCATAAGAAACATTACACACATGTTAAATTCATGAGCCAAAGAAGGCTTGTGTGTGGAGCGCTTTCCACTTCCCTTTGCCCTTTCCAGGTGCTGTTTTCCTCATTTTTCATGCCTTTCTCACATTCCCCTTCGCCTTCCCCTCCCGCCCTCCTGTGCCTTTGCATGGAAAAAAAAGAGAATCTCATCTTTGCAGAAAGAGATACATCAATCCAGTCTGACTATTTAAATATTCAGGGCTGGAATCTGTCCCTATCAAACCCATTTGCAGGTAATTGTAATAAAATATGCAAACATACCCGAAATGTGGAAAGAGAGCAAAGGGAACCATCCACATACCCAGTGCATTAATAAAAGAAGGAGGCATTTTTGCCTCTGGTTCTGGAAAGCACAGGACAAGAGTGGTTGTTCCCACTAAAATTTTGTTTCAGATTGTCCTGTATTGCTCTCGGTGCAGAGAATAGCAGCTTTCCACAGCCTTACTCTCAGTATGACCCCAACACGTTCTCCAGAGCTGAGAGTAGGACTCCCAGTGCTCTGATTACTTGGGTACCTTTCCTGCAAAGAGCATCCTTAGAGGGTCACAAATACCTGCTTACAGCTCTTGTTACTCAGCTATATCAGGAATACAGCCTTCTTCTAATTTTGACTTCTTCTAGCTGTTTGCTGGAAGGCTAGCAGATGCTGTGCTGGTGCAGGCACACAGATTTATTTGTTTGTTTTGGAGGTGAGCACCTACAAAGGGAAACCACTCCGTATGTTTGAGACTGGTCACAAGCAGGGGAGTAACAACCAAGTATGCTTAACCCAGCTACTGTGAGTTGAAAAAATGATGCTTAGTATAATTAAATGAAAATAAGTAACTGGGAAGGGAAGAAAAATCCTACTAGTGCCTCTGTCGAGGGGAAGGCAGTGACATTTTGCCCTCTTTAGCATCATGGAGGAGAAATGTTACGAACCATTTCTTCTCAAGTAGAGGAAAATCATCTGCTAGAGTTCCTGCCTCCTTAGCTTCCAGATAATTCAAACATGAGACAGTACTGGACCTTCATAGTTCCACCTCACACAAAACTACCCCTCCTGCATTGAGTTTCTTAACAGACCATGGCTGGTGCAAGTGCGAGTGACAGTACAGCAAAGCCAGTCACCTGTTCCAGCAGCGTGAGCAGAGCTGTTTCCACGGTGGGGAGAACGGGCTGAAGGAATGGCACAGCCACACCATTTCCCCATCTGGATGTAATCTGAGCTGTTAGCGCTGTATAAAACTGGATGGATGCTAAGTGGTTTAGAGGCTGGTCTTGAAGGACCACGTCTTCCTCCACAGACCTCCATGGAAACTCAGATAATTGGAAGTATTTTTCCTGAAAGTCTGTAAATGTCCATCCAGAGCACGAGTAATTTTCAGCACGACCACAGCTGTGCAACACCGCCCTCCCAGCAGCCTGACGGTCCTTACTGGTCCGCAGTAACACATGGCTAGATGATAGCATGCCTTGATTCCACATTTGGATCAGATGCCCTAAGCAGGCTGGGAAGTTGCTGTTGTGCTTTGTGTTCCTTTGGTATAAAGTTTTTCCAGAGTTAAAATTCAACTATAGGAGTCCCCCACCCGGGAACCTTCCTGCCCCATTCCTAAGACTGGAAAACCTCTGCCAGTGTCAGACCTAGACCTCAAACCTGCCAGCTCTCCTGTAGCCTGTATTCTCCTGCTCTTCCAGCCTCCTTGATGACCCAGAGTATTTCCCCAGCACTTCAAGAAATGTAGTCCAGAAGAAATCCCCATCCATCCCACAAGAGATTGTCAGCTGTGAGGTGCAAGACTGCGGGCTTCTTGTCGTCACTCTGCACCTCTTTGCATTTCCCCTGGCCTCTTCCTCCATGGACTTCCCTGTGATCTCTTCTATAAGCCCATCGGGGCCAAATGCTGCCCTTTACTGAGCTGTGGAGAAACCCCTATGTGTTCTCAGAACTGTTCCCGTAAATGACCATAACAGGGCTCTTCACTCCCCTGGTAATCCCACTGCTTTCCACTTTAATTCGCCTCTCCTTTTAAAGGAATTACTGGGAAT
Organism: Mohoua ochrocephala; assembly: GCA_013398855.1. NCBI lineage: Eukaryota > Metazoa > Chordata > Aves > Passeriformes > Acanthizidae > Mohoua > Mohoua ochrocephala. The sequence goes on from VZTA01020600.1 coordinate 250,846, forward strand.
TACAGAAAGTTCTTTCTGAGACAGCCATATAAGAACAAACAAGTCCCAAAACAACTCACTATCAAAGACTGGGCCCTCTTCATTCAGGAAAGCAAAGGTTCGTCCTGCAAATTTTTCCGTGCTGGGTTACACACATTAAAGCAGTAAAGTCACAAGGGCATTCCTTAGCACATCTGTGACATCATTGGGCCACGAGGATGCAGGTATGCACATAACTGCTGACAGTAACTATCTACTTACCTTTAGCATGCCTGTAAATTCTTTATGTATTTGATTTGCTTTTACACCCATGGTGGCCCTGGGGTCCTTAGCCACAGCAGCAAGAGCAGAGCAGTGGACTGGAGCAACTACACAGTAGGTAGAGAGCTACTGACATTGAAGGAGGGTAGCTTAACTTCTTCAGGGAAGACAGTTTGGTTTATGGCTGATATAATTTTAATTGAAAACATCCAAACCATATTCACCTGGATTGGGATATAATTTCTTAGTGAATAGGAGTAAACAAAAATTTAATGCAGATGGGGCAGTAGAGCACATGCTGCTCCACGTGCTTGGCTGCAAAAGCTGTCTGGTGTGTTGCCTTGCAGTGTACTCTGAAATGCCTTTATTATTTAGTGTTGTGTTAGTGATTCTTTGTTTGGACTACACAAAGCTACTACACAAACCTATACAGAGAATACCAAATTCTCTGCTAATAGACATCACATTAGAAGGAGACCATTTCCATCTCCTGACACCCTGCCCAGTCCAGCCTCCAGCAACGCTTCCTGATGACAGCCAAGTGATACCATGTCGATGTGGTACTTCCTGGCTATAGTTGGTGTTAGGTAGTTGAATATTTCATAGAAAATTGTGACTGAATTTGCAAAGTGGCAGAAAGAATGTTGTAAGAATTTAGGTTTCCAGGTCATAAACAAAAGCTCTCTGAGAATTCATGAATGCAGTCAGCATCAACATGGAAAGAAGACAGTATTCAGTGAGCCACACATCATGTACTGAAGTACAGGCAAAAATATTCTTAACATTTTTACAATGTTATAATTAAATGTCCCTTTAATTCATGTCCATGAATATGTGCAATGCATGTTATTTTAATTAGATTTTTATTTACCAGATGACCATTGCACAAATAATAGACATATCCCCTGACACACACACACTTCTCCTTATGGACATCTCCCTGGAGAGACAACAATCCAGTACATATTGTTGTGTACATTCAAAAGATTTATGTCTCAGTGACATTTTTATTGGTTCTACTGACTTATTTGATGCTGTGCAATGTAAAAAAAAAAAAATAGTATTTTATATTTTGATGTCCTGATGGTGGCAGCAAGAGGTTTTACAACAGAGCTTGCAGGAAGAAACAATGATCCAGCAGTAAACAGCCTCATTATGTCTTCAAGAGGAAAAACTGCCCAACACATCATACCATTACTTATTTTGTTCTCTGCATTCAAACACTACTCAAGTGCCACATTCTCATTTACACAAACCAGATAAATAACCAGGAATCGTGAGCTCTTCAAGAAGCACTGATAGAAGTGTGTAGTTGCCTAACACACACTTTCCTCTGTAAATTTTCTTAAGAAGAGAAAGGAACAAATGTAAAGAGAAGTGTAAAGGAAGGGGAAAGCTGCAGACAGGGCATCCCTATCTACACCCTTCAGATAGGGGAAAATCAACCATCTCTGTGAACATTTTGTTGCCCATGGCAGAGTATCCAAACTGCTCCTCCTTGGGGAACAGAAGGAGTTTTCATCCGTGATGACCAGAGGTTGTTGGTGACAGAGAGCAAACTGTCACCACAAGTGACTCGTAGCAGGCAGGAGCAAACCGGCTGTGTTGCAGACATGCAGCACCAAGGCTCCCCCAGTGTTCTCATCTGCCTCACAGCTTGCTGCAGCCAGGCAGGGTGAAGACAAGCCCTTTTTTCCCACCGTGTACTCTGCTCTCTGGCACTGCATCTAACTCAGCTCACTTGATCCATGTTGGTCATGGTGGGGGCCTGGGGTCTTGACATGACACTGGCAGAGGCAAAGACTCTTGATTCTGCAGATCTTACGGTGCCAATGTGTCCATGATGCAACTGGAGCAGGACTGAAAGGACAGAAAACCAGGGAAGCACTGGTACAAGCATGCCACAAAGAGACACGTGGGAAGATGCGCTGTCCCTGCCTCTGCTGCCCTCTTCTGCATTAGGCTTGCAGCTGACACAAACCATGCTGACTTGCAGTGATTAATGAGAGACTTAAGCAGCTCAACGAGTCTGCTTTCTGTCCTTAAAAATTAAACAACAGTAACTAAAAGTAGGGCTTTAGGAGAGATCAAAAAGAAAAGAAAAAAAAATCTCTTTTCGCTGAACTACCTTAAAAATTATATTACAGGAAATGAATGAATGCCTGTAAGTGGAGCAGAATGGATATATTCACTACCCAGACCACAGCAGTAGACTCTGGTGCACAGTTCCTAGGGAAGATAAGCTGTAAATATCGATAGCTTGATCCTTATCCTGCACCTACCCTGGTGTAAAGGAGGAGCTGGTCCACAGGGAGCTCAGAAGCTGAACCCACTCTAAAACTCATTTGCACGAGACCTGAATCACTCTGTGTTGTGGCCAGCACAGAACAGTGAGCTGAGATTGATAAAACTTGCCAAGTCTCTTGCTAAAAAAGCAGCTTCCCACAAAATTGAGATACTACTGAAAATTAAACAAAAAAATGTAGGACCTTAATAACTGGGAACATGCACTAGCTATTGTTTCACAGACTGAAATCATGAACCTGTATTAAGGCCATCAGAAAACGAATTTGAAGCATTAAAAATTTAAAAAGCCTTTTGAGACCCTGGGAAGATCATTACTAGGCAACATATTGCTGTAGTTCCCGTCACAAGGCACTGAGACGGCACAAACCCGGCTTCGTATCAGCCCAGCTCCCTCCACCCTCGCGGTGCAGAAGAGGGAGCCTTCTGAACACTTCCGTGCCATAAAGTGCCTTTGTGAGAGACGATCTTTGCCGCTGTGAGGAGCAGCAAGTCAGCAGGGGTCTGCTGAGGCACACGGGGGAGGACTGAGGTCTCCAGTGATCAGCATTCCTTGGGCTGAGCTGCAGACAGCCTGGTTATTTCCCACATTTGCTCGTCTGTGCAGCTTTGACCTTTCCCTTAATGTGAGTTAGCATTTCCCCCCACCTATTTAGCAGGTTGAATCTGACTCAAGATGCCTCATGGGAAGTACTTCAAATGAACAGGTTTCATAAAATTCCTTTGACTCTAGAATGGCTGAGTGTACCCGAGGTGCTGCTGCTGCCTTCATTCACAGTGACTGCCCTTTTCATGGTGCGTGCAGTTTTCTCACTTACTGCTGGGCGGTTTTGTGGCAAAAGCACTCAAGGGGCTCGATGTCTCCTCAGGGCTCTGCCTTTCTCTTTCAGCCGTAACACCAAATGTGACACTTTCTCTGCAACAGCTTCTCTAGTTTTGAATAGGGAAAATAATACCCTGCCTCTCAGAAGTATTAAAGGGCTCTGATCCTCCTACTTATGAAGTGCTTTCAGTTTTCAAGAGAAGGTGCTGTAAATGCAAATTGTTTATAGTTATTATTCAACGTAAATGAAAGAGAATATTTATTTTGCAGGTCTCAGATGAAGTGGAACAGTCATGTCAAATGTGCTGTGTTAGTAATAACTTGGTGAAAGGAAAACCAAGACCCAAGATGTTGGGACTGCTATCAAATCTATACATAAATGTATTTTTAGAGGCCAGCGTTAGGGTTAAGGCTCTGCCAAAAGCTAGATGGGATTTACTAGGTTGTTGCTCTCCTGTCAGAATATATTGCCAAAAGGCTGATTTACTCCTACATCCTTATATCCATTGCTTTATATCGTGTTGGTTGTTTAAATATTTGTGTGCATTCAGGAGCAGTAATTCCATCTCTCTAACAGAAAAATGTTGCAGCTGGCAATGGCTCTGGGCCAATAATACACAGGATGTTTGAACAGCCCTGTGTTCAGTGTTCCTCTGCCTCAGCAATCTGGATTATGTTTTTGTAAATTTATTTGATCATAGCGCTCATGAAAATTATAAATTAACATCAGCGAGTAGGAGCTAACATGGTCTCAGTGTACCTCAGGTAGTCTCTGTCCTAGTTCTCCTTCTCAGCTCGGCCCTGGCCTGCTGTGCTCCTTCCCTTCTCCAGGTTACGCTTCTTTCCAGCCTGACGGTGCCCTACAGGAACTGCAGATGCTACAAGAACTGAAGAATTCCTCACTCTGTGTAGTTTCAGGCTAGCGAACCCACTCGAATTTCTTATAGTGAGAGGAATATGAAATAAGAACACTTCAGTGCTGTAGTAACTGGCCAACAATCAAGACTTTCATTAAAGCTGTGAACATTTAAGAGTATACTTAGGTGCATCCCTACTTTGCAATGCATTCCTATGTTGGTTTAAGCCCCCCCATTCACACAATCGTATTTATTGTTTATGCTTTATGGGAATGTGATTGTAAGATTCAGTTCTTAGATGAAGGGCATGTTAGCGACTGAAGACTGACACAAAGTGGCAAAATGAACCTGTTTAAGCTTGCAGTACTAATTTCTAGCCCCCTGCCCCCCAATCTTTAGTTTTCAACCACTTTAAAGAGTGACTCACTTCTGCATTTGCAAAAATATTAGCCATCATCATGGATTTTGGCAATACTGAAAGAAAAGAAGAACAAAAACAAAGAGCAACAAAAATTTAGCATCTCATAGTAAGCTATACAGACTGTGCATTCACTCCAATGACATCCTGGATATGTCCCAAAGGCATGCAGTGAAGCCATTTACATGAGCAAGTCATTACCTCACAGTCTTTAAGTTTAGATGATGTTCGTATGTAGCTAACCTAAGGAGAGCAGTCATTTGTCCACTGAGGAGCTGTCCAGTAGGTTAGAGCAAAAGAGATCAACAGAATCAGATTTTGCCTTCATTTTCATCATAACAGCTTACAAGAAATTAAATTGAATTTGATGTAACCCAAACCACACCATACTGCCGTTTAATTGCATGGTAATATATCATATAAAGCAGTCCCCAAAGCTGAGCCTGCTAGTTCATTTGATTAACTGAACACTTAGCACATCCTCCCATGTCTCCCTACCCTCTGTTCCCTCCTCTCCAAAAGAAAAATGGATCAATTCATTCATTTTTTGGCTCCTGCTACAGGATAATTCCCTCTCCTTTCCAATGCCAGTATACAGGTGTTCTCATCTGGCAAAAAATCCCAAACCAACAAACAACCAAACAAGAAGAGGATGAAAGATTTTTTTAATGGAAATCACAAGCTAGGAAACATAATGTTTACAGAGACCACTACACTTCAAATTTTAATACTAGCCTCCACTCCTGTGATGAAGTAAACAGATCCATGACATCCAAGTGTCCCACAGTTGTGGCTCAGGCTGACCTTCACTCTGCAGTTGCTGTACCAGGGGGTTTAATGGGCAGGACAGTTTGCTTAATCACATCCACCTTTCCAGCAGCTGGGCAGGAAGGCAGTCTGCCAGCAGGCTCCCAGTTTGGGGCTGTTGCTGCCTTCTCCTGCCCCAGTGCAAGTGCACTCAGCAGTGTGCCTGAGCAGTGGTGCTGGCCTGTGTCCCTGCTCTGCGCTCCTGCTGGCACCCCTCCAGCCACTTCTACCCTCTGGTATGGGTGCCAGGCACTGCTACTTCGTCAGGAGCAGCTTTAAATGCTTCAACCCACTCCTGAGAAGTCAGCAGCTAGCCAGGTGTTCTACAAGGCATGGACATTTAAAAATGAAAACTGTAGCTAAGTCTGGGTCACAATACTTTTTTCTAAGAGAAGTAGAAAATTTAGGAGTAATGAGGATTCACACAGATGGATTTCCCCAGACACTTCCCTCTTCCTCTCAGAAATTATGCCCAAATGAATTTTAAGGCTTATCTCAGATTTCCAGATTGATAGCTATAATTGATTGTATGCCACTAGGACAGAGCTTGGACTACTAGAAGATTTTACCATACTATTAGATTTTGACCTCACTATTAGAAGATTGATCTTTACCCTTCTGAGACAGGTCATATGGGAATCAAATGGAGAACACAAGGCATTGCAAAAAAAATTTCAATTCCATAACAGTTTTTTTGTGAATCTTTTAAGAACACAATCCCTCTAAGCCATGTCCATGACTTTTTGTAACTAAAAATGCTCAGCTAGCAGCAGACATCTGACCTTGGAGTGGCAAACAAATAATTTCTAAAACGTGGTGTGGGATTTTGCCTCAAATTTCTGCCTGCATAACATTGAAAGCCTCATTAACTGGCAGAAAGTAAAGGACCCCATGCATAGGACCATGACCAAATTCAGGGGAGTGCTTTTTGCAGGTGACAAGATGCAAGCTTCACAGAGCCCAATGCACAAGCCATCTGATTTCCTGTGAGAGCTCTGGTTCAGTTAGCAAGTAAAGAGAGGGTGGTTTATGAAAAGACGTTGCCATGTTGCTCCAGTGGCAGCTCAAGATGTGAACAGCAGCACTGTTTATTCTTTTCCTTGAAAGACCATATGTCCTTCCTGAAATGTAAAAATCTGTTGTAACTTAGTTTTGGCCTCTCTTGGGAGCCTTGAAGCAAGACAAATATGACTACTCTGTTCACACAAGGCAGAGCAAAAACACACGACTGACAAGCTGGAAGCTTTTCTTCCTGACCTTGGGGAGAAAGCACCAAACTCCTTTTAGCTTTGCATTTAAAAATTCAGGTTTTCAGTTTTCACAACAGATCCTTCACATCACAAAGTCCTCCTGTGGGAGCCCCATCCAGCTGTGCCCCATTCCAGGTGGGTCTGGAGATGGGAGAGGAAGCTGTCACCAGCATTGTTCAGAGGCTGCTGATGGGAGAGCCTGTGACACCAGGTTCAGGAAAGCCTCCCCAGGATAAAGCAGGAGGAATACCAGCCTTCAGAAAAAAAGACTGTCTGTCCTCTTCCTCCTTCCCTCACCCACAGGACTAAGCTTTGGAATATGCAATGAGGTACCACTGTTTGACATTGCCTGTTATATGCCCAAAATGCTACTAAAGGAATACTAAGTTGAAGAAATGAGATTTGCCTTTGGTTTCCTCCTGCAAACCCTGCAGTGGTTCCTGTCTCTGATGTAGTAAGGGGTGTGGTTTAATCTGGTCCTGGCTCTTTCCTCCTATTGGGAATAACATCAGTGCTCCACGAGGATGCAAATCTTAAAGCCAGGTGCTGCCACAGACAGAAAGGAATGACCTGGTCAGGAAGGACAGACAGGAAGGAGCTTTTTTACCAGTGTACAAGTAAGGTACACCTACCAAAAATTGCAGCTACTGGATGAATTGCTGGTGCTAAAGATGTTCTGACACTGTGTCCAGAAGTTCACTGGGTCCAGAAGTCCAGGTTATTATGGGGTTGCAATTTTCTCAGCAGCTACAAAGTGAACATGAAGTTTTAGCTGTCTTGACTATTGGGGTTATTCAGAAGCATCCAGGAGTCTAAACAGGTCAACATTCAATAGATACTTAGGACATATCTATGACATTTACCAAGATGGCATCAAGTGACAACAGGCATTATCAAGAATTGGGAGATAAGGCTGAATTTTTGTGCTGCGTGTTCCAGAAGGATTGAGGGACTGTCACCACTCACGCATTGAGTTCAGTCTAAGATAGCCAATTCCTGCCATTTTTCCTCACCCTGGAGCCTCCTGAAGATGACCCGTACTGAACACCCTGGAGACTTTCTGCAGGATGGGGCTGGATGGAGATGACCTGGAAGAGGCCACTCACCAGCGTCTCAAGTGCTGCATCTGCACCATGGCTCACAGAAATCCAGCAGTGAGCGGGATGTGCTGGTACCTGGATTTCACTACCCGCCGACCTCCTGATGGCAAAGCCCTTTCTGTTGTAAACCAGAAAGGCAAACGATTTTAGGTGTCTCTGAAGGAGACAGCATTCAATGCTCTCCATCTGTCTAGGTCCCTTTATGTGTGCAAATTGTGCATTTTTATCCAATGAGCAGAGATGATGTGTAATCACAAGTGGTCTATTGCCATCTTTGTTACCTTGTAAGAATAAAATTTAGACTTCCAGAAGGTAATAGTCAATAAATAGCATTATCTTTTTCACAGGAGTAAAGTACTGAGAAGAAGGAGGAAGAAATACATAGTCTAAATCAAAGCTGATGATTGGAAGAATAGAAATATCAAAAATACAGAATGTACCAATGTTCAGATGTGTTGGCTCATTTGTCAGAACCAGTGGTTCTTGGAAATAAAAATGACAGATTGAAGAGTTTGTAAATCACTGTTTAAAGGGTCTGTTTCTTCCCTGTTATGGTGAACAGAATGCTGTGTAAGCATCACTTAATGCCAAAAGATGAAAATACGTGGTCACTAGAAGAGTTTTATTATTTCCTTGTATCAGCATCATAGGAGCAATAAAAGAAAGAGATGTAGGAGTACAGATGGATAGGAAAAAAAATGGCTTGGATATGTCAAAAAAAAGACTGACAAACAGTGAGCAAATGCTGAGAAGTGATTGGTGAAGGAGACTGAACTGCCTTCCCATTGAGATGAAAATCCAGCCACAGAGCCTATGGAGATGCCAACATGGCTGCTAGCCTTGGCAAATTAGCTTAGTGACTCTAGAAAAAGTGTCAGCTACCTTCAGCTGGCTCAGTTACCAGTGGACCACACTGCTGCAGACACTCACACACAATTATGATGTGTGTAACATAAAACAATACTTGTGAAAAGAGCTCGTTCTGAATTTGACACTTTGGGCAGTTCATCTGCTGTTGTAAGATGAATTTCTTGCATGCTAGGTTATTCTTTTTAATGTTCTTCAGGAGGGGAATTGTTCAGGATTAGGAAGCATAAACTACTGGTCAATTTTGTAGCTCTGAGTGCATCTTCACATTGATAACATTCTTTGTAAAAGGGAAGGTCTCACCCACTGAATCCCGTGTCTAATCTAAAATGGCCCATACTAAAACTTCCTGTAGCTTGAAAACAAAATGAAGAGGGGGAAAAGAAACATGACCAAGAGGAGAAAAAGAAGAAAAACATAGGAGAGATTTGGTTGTATCATTAACAAACCTTTGAATTCCTATTTTTGGTGATCACTTTTTGAGAAAAAAGATTCTCTCATGCCTATTTCTAGTATGTCTTACTGTCTCAGAAACCTATGCTGAGGATTCAGATATCTGTTCTGCAGGACAGATAAAATACAAATGATGATGTCTTTGTGGCAGAAGAGGTTAAGCCAAAACATATTAAAGTCAATAAAAAAATCTCCTGGTGTTTTCAGCAGGCATTGAATCAGGCAAAAAGTGATGGGGAACTGTGGGGTCTCTGCCACCTGTCCAACTCTACCACAGGATTTCCAAGTGATCCCAGCTATTAATTTATGCTTTATGCCCCAGTTTCCCTACTTTTCTGAGCCTGTTAAAGTTCCTGCCCAAAGGCATATTCAGGCTTAATGGCTGATAAGGTGATTGTAAGATCTTAGGATGTGCTATAGAACTGCAAGGTATTCCTGCTACCCAGCAAAAATCTTCTTTTATGGCTGGTTCCACACTTAATGTTTAAGATATGAGGGGCTGGTGAACACAAGGGTTTTTTACAGGTTCCCATAGATTATATTTTCTCTCGTGGCTCTACTTTGAACTTCATTGCCGTGTTTATTTAGCTGTGCATGCGTGTGTGCATGGCCCTGCATGTAGCAAAGGGCCAGAAGGGCTGAGCCCCTCCCTGAGGAAGCTCTGACAGAGGATCTGTGCAAATGTGCTTCCTCTTCCTTTCACTCCCCAACCTTAAGGTCAGAGGATCTGGAAAATCCTCCTCCACCCTGTGACTTGATCTGATGATTGTAAGAGAACTGCGGTTCCCCCGCGCCTTCCTGCTCCTTCCGCTCCCCACCCTTCCCTCTCACAGCCTGGTAACCCTTTAAAGCCTTCTCCAGAGTGATGCCTGTCGATCCCAGGCACTGGAGAGGGACACAGGGGAGCTGGCTGCTTGTGTTTGCACAGGACGAGCAGCCCTGGGTTATCCCAGGTGGAAGGCTGTTTCTGTGACCCTCACGGGCCAAGGTAACACGTGAAAATTGAAGTTTTTCAGGGGCATTGCTTCCTGTTCTCTGACAGACGAGACAAGCCTGGAAAATGCATCAATTATTAACTCAATTGAGAAGAGCTAACTGCTTTTTTATTTATTTCCTTTTCTCATTCTAAATCTCAGATTTTTGGATTCAGGACAGCCAAGTCAGGAACTCCTGCCTTTGGCTTCCAGCTTTGCATGAGGGGCCCCCACAGTGGCTGGTGCTGGTGGCTGGCACGGATGGGAGCATCACGGCTGCAAGGATCCGGTTCCAGGCATCCCGCTCTGGGTGGAATGCTTCCATCAAGGTGCCTTCCCACACGTGGTGGCACTGCCCTTTAACAACTGCTCCGAGGACTCTTAGGAAGGCCTTCGAGGTCCTCCATGTGGAAATCACAGGAAAAAGGACAAGTGGCCAGAGGTGTGTCTCCATGGCCAAAATATGTGCCCAAGCTGGATGCCAGGCAAAACCATGAGCAGCCTCAGCTCCAAGCACGCCTCATTCCCAACAAGGCAGCACACTTTCCACTGCCTGCCTCTCTGTCAGGGGCATTTCAGCCCAGGAAAGGTGAAGGCCTTGATGCCCCATTCCACAGCCAATCCTCCCCTGGGGAAACCATGGGTGTGCCTTCTTTGGGATGGAGAGCTCTTAGAAAAAACCCAAAGCAACTCTGGCAGCTGGACTTGCCTGCTGGCTCCTGCACCCTTTAGTCACGCTGGGCTTTCCTCTGGCTCCATCAGAGCTAGAAAGTGACTTTTTACTTCCTGTGGAAGGTGCCATTTGCACCAAGAAGAGCTGAGGCACTGAGGGAAGCACACCAGCTGCAGGCAGATGGTGAAAAGGTGAGACCAGGCCACCTGCACTGGGGTTCAGGGTGGGGACTGTCTCCCTCAAACAGTGGCCATGGGCTTGCTGAGGAGAGCAAGGCTGACTCACAGCCCAGCATGGCCCTTCCTGGCACCCACTGCCAAGTGCTCTCGGATGCCGTGAGGCGTTTGGATTGTAAATATCCCAGCACTTGGCTTTGGCTGCCATTTTTAATGTAGCTCCAGTAAAACTGAGTGCCCAGCTTCCAAGCAGAGGGAAGCAGCAGCCCTGTCCCACCCCAGCCCACAGGACTCTTCTCGCCCTGTTCTCTGGAGGAGTGGGATCACATTCCTGCCTGTCTGCACGAAGAGCCCTCATGGCAGCGGTGTGACCATAGGCTGCTGGCTCAGGTTGCAGGTTCACCTCTGTTGGCCAGTCAGCTGGGATGGCTCTTCCTGCACACCTCTACTTGCAGGAGCTGGAGGTGCAGGAAGGGACACCGGGGACAGGACGACTTGGTGTGTCTCTGATGCCAGCCTTTGCAGCTCTGAGGTCATTTCAGCAAGCAAAGGACCTCTCTCCTCTAGGATGGGACAAGGAAGGTGGCAGTGTCTTACCTGCTGCTCATATTTGTGGTGGACAGTCCAGCCAGCACTTTCCAGAGATGCTAAATGCACTCCCAAACTTTAACACACACAAACCTGATTATTTTATATTAATTTAAATTTTTTTTAAAGAGCCATTTATTAGCACTTGTTGCTTTTGTACACGGTCTGAATTTCTGGTGTTGTACATAGATTTTGCCTCCTTAAAAGGAGCTGAAGGTGCTCCCCAAAGGGCACATTCAATGTGCTCCTTTGTTTCTCTGCTCTGTCTAGACTGAGCAAACATTTTAGGTTCCATCAGTGCTTGTGGTCTGCAGTTAAGAAAGCCGAGGCAGATACAGGTTAGTCTAGTTCTTCTGCAGATTGATTCATTACAGCCCGACAGGTCAGAGCTGCGAACAGTCAGTACCTCTGACCCACAGAATGTGTATTTTCTAACATTAGCATTGACCCAGGCATATTGCAAAGATGCCTATGTAATTATGCCTCTTTGGAAGGCCTTTCATTTAAAGAACACAAAGTGTCTTAGGTCTTATTCCACTCCGTTTACACTAAGGTGCTATTACTCTTCCACAGAGGTGCAATATACTGGGCTTGAGCCCGGAGAAAACCACAGGTGTTCGTATCCTGCAGCAAACATTTCTGGATTCCTACACTAGCACTTGTACAGGTAACCATGAAAGGAGTTATCAGGGGCCACAAACCTGCCTGTAAATATATTCAAAATTTCACGTTTCCTGAAGCAGGAACTGCTATTTGTTGTGTACAGCACCTGACACAATGTCATTGTGACCTGAGTGGGGTTCCTGTGCTGTCCTGTAGTGAAATGGTAAATAATAGAGTGATAATGGTGTCTTCTCCTTTCCTTCTGCACAGCGTTATTGCTGTGGTGTTTTGGTTTCGTGGGTCTAATTAGCAAACTCCCGGAGCTGCTACTGAATGAACAGGATTTCCAAGAGAGCAGGGTCTGTCATTTGTGAATCCCATCTACTTTAAAACAGGGCATGGGTTTCTTGAAATTTTGTAAGAAACATAACTGTGGTTTTTACAATAGTAATGAATTCTGTGCAGGGCAAAAGGTCATATGAAAAGCAGTAGGAGGACAGGATGCTGGGATAAAACACTGAGCAGATTTACTTCCTAAATTAACATTTTTCTTTTTTTTTTTTTTCCCCCTACTCTCCCTGGGACTTTGTGGAATAACAGCATCTTGTGCTAGACAAAGGAAATGAAAGAGCATTAAGTACAGGTATACTGGAAATGTGGTAGGCAAAATATCGGGACATCTCTGAAGAAAAATAACAAAAGACTCCAACAAGGAATGCAGATTTAAGTGGAAACATGCAATTCAGCTTATCAGCAGCTTTACATCTTATTCATTGTTAGATGTACTGAAAGGATATTAAGAGGACAAGCGTATGCAAAAGTTGTCAAATATTATAAAAACGATGAAGCAATTGAATTTAAGAGAAAGTCATGTGCATCTATCCATGCAAATATGAAGTAGGGCTATTACACCCACCTATAGATCTCCTGATTTTGAAGAGACTGGACCAAATTCTTCTCTATCACAATTTCATCAGTCTTCAGACATTTATTAAGCTCAGATTTGCCTGGCGTAAGTGCCTGAAAACACAAGCTCCAATAACACTTCAACCCAACAGATGTAAGAAAGTTTGTTTTAACAAATGTAAGGGTCACAAATTCAAATGTCCAGGATGTGTGGAGTAAATTTTAATTAAAGACAAGTTTTGCACTCTGCAGCAGCTAATGATTCGCTTGTACAAGGTGTTTGACATGTGCCCATGGCAAGGCATAAAAAGTCACGACACAGACTTTGAAAATATTGCTAGGTTTATGAGAAATGTCCATGTACATTTGTCACTTTACTTTACCAGCTAGACCCTTCTGCCTGATCCGAGGTCTCGGGAGGACTCTGCATCCAGCTGCCCCAGGCCAGGAGGAGCACTGGGACACACTGACAGTGAGACTCATCTGCTTGGTTGTGGCAGTAATTTACCTCACCATCCAGCTGCACATTTTGGCTGATGCAACAGGGGGTCAGTGCAATTCTTTGCCTTTCCCTGTCCTTCTACATGCCGAGGAGGTGTAAAATGTGTGGTCCTGCCATCTCTGTCCATTCTTCTCCTTTAGCCTCCTCATTCACGGGACTGTTTCTAATTTCTTGCCTTGCTGTCACACTTACCGGGCACACCCATTCATCCTCAGGTTTCTGTGGGATAAAAGGAGGATCAAGTTACCTGTTTTCTATTTCTGGCAAGAATTTCAGAGCCCTTTCCTGTCCTGAGTCCCCTGGACTCTCTAAGGATAAGCTCTTGCAGAAGAGAGGACGCAAAGAAGACTCCTTTAGCAACAGCACTCCTTCCCCCATCTCTCTGAAACTCTCTGTGTGCAACCTCTGGATTTTCATCTGCAGAATGGAAAGAGATAAGCTCTACCCCCTTTTCCTTTCCCACGGGCACTGGAAGATTACGAGGAGGGCTGGGGGATGTAAAAAAGCATAAATATAAATAGTTTAGGAAAAACAGATTAAAAACGAAAGATAAAAACCTGCAATCCAGACAAGAATATAGGGGGGGAAAAAAGGAAAAAAATAGTATGAAATAAGAAAGAGAGAAAAAACAAAGATACAGAAAAGAAATCATGATCCCAAATATTTGCATAGCTGAGGCTTCCACTTCCACAGTAATGTGCACTTCCTAGATTGACGAAACTGTGCAGGAGCATTTTGTCCTCGTACACACTCATTTCACACACAGCCAGTTGAAAGGATCACAAAAACCCAGCCTTCTGTGAGATGTCTGGGAACAGCTACATCCAAGTTACAGTTCCAGAGGACAAGGAAAAAAGTCAATAAAGTGTGGTGCACTATAACGTGTTTCCACATTCTGCCTGGGATTGCTCCCCAAGTACCTCCTACTGGGATAATTTAAAACTTGTAACATCTATGACCAGGGCATACCAATTATACTCTCCTTTGCTTTTTCTTTATCATCTTCCTCCCAACCTTCCTCTCAGTTCTTTGGGTCAAAAGGGCATAACTTCCTGTCTGCCTCCTAAAACCATAGTCTTTCTTATTTTGAAGCAATATTAAGTTGAAAACTAATTTTATTTTGCAGATAACTGAACATGAAAATATTTAAAATCCGTAGGAACAGAATTTGAGGTCTTTTATAATGGAAAAAAAATTCAAGCAAAGTGGTTTCCTCAGAATACTTGCAAAAAAAGAAACAGATGTGAAAAAATCTAAATGTGAATATAAAATAAAATCCAGACCTGTAAATCCTATTTTTTTTTAAAGAAAGCCAGATTTTTGTTACATATCCTCAAAATATGGAAACAACTTACTTGGAAAAGTGAAAAATAAGGTGAAAATACAGCATCGTAGGCCTAAAAAAAATCAGTGAAAAGAACAAAGTGAGTGAGGATTTGGAGAAGCCAAATAAATGCTGCCAGGACTTGAAGAGAGCAAATAAAATAATCCTACCTAGGAAAAGGTAGTCTCTGCATCGTAGCTGAAAAAAAATTGGAGAGATGACACTTCAAAAGATGATCTTAGGAATTTCCTAAATTCTGACCCTAAACAGGCTGTAGTAAATAATTTCTGCAGCTGATCAGCATGCTACTTAAAAGGATGTTTGTTTGTTTTCCATAAATCGGAGACCAAGGCTACTTTGAAGTTTCCAGACAGTAACACCACATAGACTCCCGTGTGGTGTGTGGGTTGTTTCCAGGCTGAAAGGTTTAGAAAGCTGTACACCTAAGTTCCTAAACATAAAATTCATCCCAGTAGGTTCTATAAGTTAATCAATTTAATATAAATAATATGAACTGGGGTTTTTTTCTCTGTATTTTGAGGAAGAACACAGTGGAAGCCACACCTGAAAAGCTGTGGGGTTAGAGGCTTCATCCGTATCTGTTGAAAACTAAGCACAATGAACTACAATCCTTATTCCCTCTGGGAAATTAATCCTCATTCTCAGTGAATTTTGATGTTCCAAATACAGGCTCACTCAAACATCCCAAGTATGTATCTGACAGAAAACAGAGGTTTGTTTGATTTTCTTCTTCATAATTTTAAGACATGTAAGATGTTGTGCACACAGGTACAGATTCTAATTCTTCAAATTCATTTGGTTTACAATATGCAAGATGCCAACTGCCAAAATATTGGAGAAAAAAAAGTGACAACAGTTATAATTTTATTTGCAGAAATTTCATTAATGCCATTGACAAAAAAAAACCCCAGACAAACAAACCCAAACTTTTTAAATTAGGACATCAGTGCAAGGTCTTTATGAAACTTTTTAAGCAATGATGACAGCCCAAAGCAGACACTTCTAACATTTATTCAGTTCATATCTCACAGA
This sequence comes from Mohoua ochrocephala, assembly GCA_013398855.1. Taxonomy (NCBI): domain Eukaryota; kingdom Metazoa; phylum Chordata; class Aves; order Passeriformes; family Acanthizidae; genus Mohoua; species Mohoua ochrocephala. The sequence goes on from VZTA01020600.1 coordinate 266,764, forward strand.
CCAATAATTTTCTAATGTTGGACCCAGTAATGCACTGTAATCTCATACAGTAGCACCATCAGTACAGAGCAACCCTGTATGTAAGCATTAATGTTAGTGAACACATAGAATCCTGTCCTGTCCTGTCCTGTCCTGTCCTCTCCTCTCCTCTCCTCTCCTCTCCTCTCCTCTCCTCTCCTCTCCTCTCTTCTCCTCTCCTCTCTTCTCCTCTCCTCTCCAGACATTTTTCATTCTGCATTCAAGGAAGCTGGTGATAATAGCTGGCGATACTAGATGAAGTGTCTTTTGTCTCCTTTCCATCTTTATTGATTATTTTTTCCCTTCTATACCCTGGAAGAATCCCACCCTCACGTCACAGACAGATGACTCCTTGTCATCTGCAGACAGATGACTCAGTGTAAGTCTTGCTTGAAATCACTCAAATAGCAAATACCCGTTACAGAGTGACGGTGTGATTGATATCTTACCTGCAGAGTTTGCCTACCCCTTTCTAAGCAATTTCACAGGAAAAAACCCAAATAGATAATGCCAGAAGCCTTAGCTTCAACATTTGTGGCTCCAACTTCTCAAACAGATATTTTCCAGACAGATGACCTCCCTTTCTCTCCAGACCTGAGAAGGCTGACAATACAAATCACTGCAAGATAATAATCCCTGAAAGATATAAAATACTCTCACAATTCGGCAAAGATCTTAAAACAGCTAAGTAAGCTCTCCCTTCCTGAAGAAAAGGACCATTATCAATCACTGTTCATCACTTCCTGGAACCCTTGCCAGGAGACCCAGAACATCTCAGTTTCCTGTTTCACCCCACTCAACTGTTATGCAGAACTTTGAAGAGAGGTGATGAAACAACAGGCATCTTGGTAAAAAGATACCACCTCCATTTCCATATAGTTCCATGGAAATTAAGCAGTCTTATCAGAAGAAAAACTCATTAAAAAGGACCAAAATGCTACAATTCCAGGTTTGCTTTGTGCCTAGACATCTCTAAGCTAGCAGTCCTACCTTAAAAGCAGCTGGCAAAGCTGCAGTGAGGAAAGACAGAGGTGATTCTTGCTGGGAGAAAGACAGGCATCATAGAAGTTGCTGTTTCCTCTTCTATACCACACATCATCGAGGGCATCTGTTTCTAGATTATTAAATTAATCTTCTGCCTGTGACTCATTTTTGTTTTTTCACAAACATAAACTCCCTTGGCAGCTGTTCTGCTCAAGTAGGGAAAGCATCAGGCCCCAAAAGCAGGTTTTTGCTGTGGAAGTGAAGACTCTGGAACTTGGAGGGGCAGATGCAGCCCTGCTCTAAATATGACTTAGAGCCATGATTGAATGATGTGGCACTTGAGTGCATGGAAGTCTTGCCAACCATGCCAATTGGGGAAGCACAGGGAAGAGGAAGGAAACTCTATCAGCAACATGGTAAATGCCCAACTTGGATACCTCCCACAGGAGACACAAGTCATGATTCTGACTTCACTGTCTTCAGAGTTGCACAGAGCACTCATCTTTTCTTTTTTTTCTCAGTAAACTCCTCATAGAAACACACACTTTTTAAAAAATTGAATCAAATTATGAAACAGCATTTCTGGGGTGAAGAAATAATTGTTTGGAATTGCTCATAAGGAGGTTTAAACAAACAAACAAACATACCTGAAAATGAGGGCTCTGAAAGAGCTATTAAACAGTCAAGACACCGTCCTTCACCTTTAGTAAGTGTTTCACCAGAGCAGCCCCTGCCTACTTCCATGGAGTCCAGGTCTTATCTGTCTCATCTAATAAAGCTGATCAGAAGTGTAACTAGTAAATTCGGGTAAAATACACATTTCTTGGAGTTTTCACCTTGTTTTTAATAAAATTTTTTCTTGTTAAAATCATATGTGTGATTTTACACTGATGCTTTCAAGGAAAAAAGACTCCTACAACCTCTAGGGGATGGTATTGAACAGTTTGCAGTGGTTTTGGGGTTAATCCAGAGAGCAGAACAAAGTCATCTGAACCTTCTGATATGTGATTTCATGAGGCTCTGATAGGCCAACCAAGATTATTGAGACAACCAGAAAGACCAAAGAAGAAGATGGTTAAAGACTGTCTGTGTTTAACTGGCATAACACTGGCCCTGAGGCCAGTCTGGTCTTGCCCAGTAGCCTTTTGTGTGTGTTAGACAAGAAGAGAGGAATTTATATCTCTGCGGAGCTGTGCAAAAACCCTAAGTTGTTCCAGAAAGGAAGAGGTAGTGAAGTCTGGATTCTTATGGCTTTACCTTGGAGTTCTTTGGTGCCTAATAAGTGCAAACTCCAATTGACTCTAATCACATGATAAAGGCATTTATACCTTATCATGTGGACTCATTGACGTCTGTGACTTGTTGAGTTCAGTTACTCTTCCTCCTGATTGTAGCATTAACAGGGTCTTCTTCCTAAAAGCTATTTTTCACAGATTTTTTCATGGGGTTTAAAGTAATGTTCATCTCTGCCCAACCTGTAGGTGTGTTGGGGCAATCCCAGACAAGACTGCAGGCTGGGCGGAGAAGTGATTGAGAGCAGCCCTGCAGAGGAGGTCCTGGGGGTGATGGCTACCAAAAAAGCTCAGCATGACCTGGCAGTGTGAGCTCGTGGCCCAGAAAGCCAATGCAGTCCTGGACTGCATCAAAAGGAGCGTGGCCAGCAGGTCAAGGAAGGTGATTCTGCCCCTCTGCTCTGCTCTGCTCTGGTGAGACCCCACCTGCAGTGCCGCATCCAGCTCTGTGCCCACAACATGAGAAGGACATTGAACTGTTGGAGAAACTCCAGAGGAAGGAATGAAGATGATAAGGGGACCGGAACAGCCTCCCTATGAAGAGAGGCTGAGAAAGTTGGGGCTGTGCAGTCTGGAGAAGAGAAGATTGAGTGGAGACCTCATAGCAACCTTCCAGTATCTGAAGGGCCTATGGGGAAGCTGGAGAGGGACTCTTTGTCAGGAACTGTAGTGACAGGACAAGGGGGAATGGCTTCAAATAGAGAGTAGGTTTAGATTAGATGTTAGGAAAAAATTCTTTACTGTGAGGGTGGTGAGGCACTGGCACAGGTTGCCCAGAGAAGTTGTGGATGCCCCATCCCTGGAAGTGTTCAAGGCCGGGTTGGATGGGGCAACATGGTCTAGTGGGAGGTGTCCCTGCCCTTGGCAGGGGGTTGGAACCAGATGCAGATGATCTTTAGGTCCCTTCCAACCCAAACCATTCTATGATTCTATGGATCCAATGTTGGTTGGACCTTTGCAACCATTTCTGTCAATTTGGCTGAAATGAGAAGCCTGGGCTACCTGCTAGCAGGGAGAGCTGACAGATGCTATTCAAACTCATCAAAGTGTGCAAATCTACAGTCATACACACGTTGGTTCTCTAACTTGCACCTGCACGGTGTGTGTTCAGAAAAGACTCGTTTTTTAAAAAAAATGGGTTCAAGTTATTTCTGTCTCTTTGGGATTGGGAAGCCAATATTTATTTCTGAAACATCAACAGGGCTCTGAAATTGTTTGTAATTAGCCCAACGAAAATTCAGAGTAACACCAATGATTTCAGTAGTGTTCTGTCAATTTAGACATGAGGGAGCCTGAGCAGAACAGGAGTTGGAATCAAATCCATTAACTGCTGAAGCAGAAAGCTCTAACACAATCATAAATATTGTCACATGCAAAACTATACCTTCCACTGCTAACTGTGATCTTGAGATGTGATTAGAAAAAAAAACCCTCGCTAATTTACAGCGTCATTGTATCAATTTTAAACACAAGGGGATTTCAGGGACCATTCCTTGCCACATATTAGCCTTGTGCTAAATTACTTATTATTAAAGACATAATTTTTATAGAAGTAAAGGCCAGGCAAGAACATTATAATATAAATAGGTATGATAAATAAAATAAATGTGAAATTGATATATACTTCTTAATCATTTGGGTAATCAGCGAGGACACAAACTTGAAATCATGAATTTTGCTGGCTACATTGTTATTTTGCTCTTCATGCTAATTGTTTCCTGCAAGTCAAAACACTTCCCTTTATTCTGTCTGCTTTTTCTATTTAGCACAAAAAGAAAGATAACCACCCCAATAAAATATATACATTATCAGAAAAGATAAAGGGAAAATAAAAGACTGATAACTATAGAGAACTTAACTCAGCAGATCTTATCCATGCAGAAGTAGGAGTTTTGTGCTGTATGATTTTAAAAGTCATTTTTAAACCATCTACTTACTGTTTGCTATGTGTTTTAACATATTGTCTGAAACCTCTGCATATTTTTTACAGTTTCTGCCTTTTTACACTGTTTTTAGCTTGGTAGCCCTATATGGATTATTTATTCTTTTGCATACATGAACTCAGTTAAAATGTTTGTTATCTGCTCTTCCCTGTGTACCAGACAATGGAATAATTCTCTTCCATCATAACCAGCATCGTGCCCTGCTGCTATTGCTAGGGAAGAACTGCTAAATGATCCAAATGAGAAACATGAATATATACATCTGCATTTATATGTGTGTGGGGTTATAAAACAGGCTTCCAACATACAGAGGAACAGTACCACGGTTAAAGCCTACAGTGATTGCTCAGGAGCATGGTCCATTAGCATTGCCTACGCTTTTAAAGTCCTGTTCCTTCATTTTATTGTAAGTATTAACTTTAAGAATGAATTAAAACTGGAACTCGGATCAAAGGCCTTTATTAATTTCCTTATTTAATACTGGGAGTTAGGAAATTCCCCTACAATTCCCACAAGGATGCAGACAGAGTCTGGACAGACAGACAAGTGAAAAGTGGGAGCTAATGAATATTGCTCCAGTGTCAGACAGGTAAAGCACTCCCCCCTTCCTGTTAATTCAGTCGAAACAATGAAGAGAAAAACCCAACCCACCCTTGTCTTGTTTGGCTTAGACATGAACCCTTGATAAGACTCTGGAAAACAAGAAACTTTGTAATAGATTTTAGCTACCTTTGGCTGACAAATTCGTATGTCATAAAAATGTAAAAATAGCAGTGCACTTCTGCCACTCAGCTTGATACGTTGTAGATTACAGAAAATTATTGAGATAAAGAATAATATAACATTTTTACTTGAATATTACATACTTTACATTTCTCTACAGAAAGGATATCCCAGCAGGAAGGAGAAAGGTGGAGCACAATCCCTGTAGCATTTCTTGTTCTGCATTGTACAAAACTTTGTAGGGACACAGGAAGAGGATACGGAAGTTTCTACAGGAAAACAGAGAAAAGTTCAAACATAAACAGCATCCAAAAAATTTACCAACACTTTATAACATTTCCTTTTTCTTTTTAAATGTTTAAGGACAGTTACATTACAGCACAGTTTAGTACACATTTCTATGTGTAAGTGTTTTTACAATTTCTCTTGTGATAATATCTCAAAGCAATTTTTAACATGAATTGTGAAAGCTTTATTAGAGTAATGTATGCAATAATCTATTTGGGATAGCATCCTCCTTTTAACAGAACGAGCAAGTGTCAGACTAACAAGTTTATACAATCCATGCAGAACTTTGAAGAAACTTGGTGTTTAATCAAAGTCCCCCTGAAGACCACTTTTACAACGGACCTCTGATTAGAATCCACCACAGTCAAAAGAAACTTAACCTCAACACCTTTTACAGAAGGATGGAAGACCTTGCTTCAGCAAAGCTTAAGAGCATGCTTAAATCTGGTGTTTCAGGCAGCAGAAATACATATGAGGGAGTTCAGCCGAAGACCTGACCTATCACCTGGAGCAGCCCTGGTGGGATGGTGCCAATGGTGGGATACATCCCTGTTAGCTGCTCCCATAGGCTTGTATGTAAAGGAGACGTCTCTGTCTGACCATCCAGGAGCCACCCCGGCAGTCACGCTCTTACCACCTGAGCTGAGAGCGGAGCCACACAGCCGCACCCTCCACACTCACACCTGCTCGACCCCAGGTTTCCTTTAGCAGAGTCTCAGACGATCCTTAAAGTAATTTAATCTTGGTGCAATAACTAACAAACAAAACACTAACTCGAGCCGGCGTCTCTGAGGAGGAATCCCGGAAAAAGGAGCCTCTTTGCTTTTATCCCCTCACAGCCTCAGCACGGAGAAGTCTGAGGGTCGTCGGCTCCTGCCGTGTCTGGTCCCCCCGGGCGGTACCACAGGTGCCTGGACCCTTTGTTACGCACTTCACAGCCCCTTGCCTGGGGCTGCAGCCACCCAGAGCTCAACCCGCAGCCCGAACTGCAGCTGCACTCCGAGCTACCTGCGTTAAATGCATTCCTCAACATGTAGTTGCTTGAATGTATTTTTTGTTAAGCAAACCATAAGAGCACATGGTTAGCTCCTAAGAATTTGTTTAGTAAGTATGGACTTCGGCTCGTGTTTAGGGCCTTTTGCTAAGCCTGGCTACGAAGGAGCCTCAAAAGAGCTTTCCATATAAATGTGGCATCTTTTGATAGCACCCAGTCAGGAGCACACAACAGCAGCCAAGGCAATATTCGTACAGCTGTAGATTTGGCCGCACATCATCAATTCTCTTAGAACTGCAACAAGCATGTGATGAAAGGGTATCAACTGGGCTAATGGGTATCAGCTTTTCAGTGTGTGTATTCAAGGTACAGGTAGGACAGCAGTCACGATCTATTACAGAGCAAGTGAATATATGAAAGATGTATAAACTGGGAATTTTTTTGAGGAACAAGACCAAGTTTGCATTGCAAGCCTACATTACTTGAGTTTTTAGAAGGATCAAAACGCAGTCACTTTTAAATTACTTAGATGTGAGTATGTCTACACTGAAAACCTTTCATACTTGTAGTTAAAATGTATAGCAAATAAAATCTCCTCGTAAACAGCTGAAAAGTGATTCCACATTTCAGCTATAGAGAAGGCAGAACATAAATCAAAGATATACCTATGTCTTCTAACCCTAAGCATGTAGTTAGGGTGGCCGAGTTATCTGGAGAGGCTTCTCAGGATCCCTGCATAGTCAGCAGGGAGAAGCAGGCACCTCCAGATCATTCATGTCAGGGTCCTCACTTACATGCCTTGAATTACTTTCCAAAACCTTTCTCCATCACCATTCAAGAAAAAGGAGTGCACGTGCACATGCAAGGTAAAGGTATTAAGACACATTAATTTTTAAACTCTTTTTGTGTAACGTGACTTGGAAAAAAGGATTTTCTAGCAAGCAGAATGGAGCTACAATTATGATAATAGCAGTCATTTCCCATAAGAAACACATAATGTGTGTACTTTATGGTCTGCACCAATGACTGGTAAAGGGGTTAATTTTGGCTTCTCAAAACCAAACATGTTTTGAAGACTTTGCTTTTCCAAAGTGTCTTTTATATGAGGTTTATAATTATGGCTATGGAGTATGAGAACAGGAAGGGCTTTAAGAAAATATCAGTTATTTTATTAGAAAATGCACATCACCAAGAACATGCATCATTAACTTTGTAACTACAAAAAACCAAAAATACATTAATTGGAACATTATAATAAAACACACAGTAATTAGAAGAGAAAAAAATGTTGTCATTTTCACCTATCTGAAAATTTTAAAGTAGAACTGTGTCCCAAAGTGTGTGTCATACTGGGAAACATAAAAACTATAAGGTCACATGTTGAAGGTAAAATCTGTTCAATTTCATTCATCATTTAAAAATCTTAGAATTAGTGTAGGCTGAACAGAAGTGGCAGTGAGTTGTGCTCCTTTTGACCAAAAGCATTTGAGAACAGTAAAACCAGTTTAATTATGTTCAGATGCGATGGTGATATTTGGCAGTAGAATTACCTTGGATCAGTTATATTTAGAGATTAGGTTAGGATGAAATAGACAGATGGGAAATGGGGGGGAGGAAAAAAGAGACCAATAAAATGCAACTAAAGTTCTAGCTCAGACCTTTAATTAATTAGCCTGGAAAAGAAATTGCAGTAGAACAGATTGAAAGATTTAAGAGAAGCCTGGTGACCTCTGAAATAGTTAATCTTTGCAGTTAGATTAGACTTCATGGTTAGTCAGAGATTCATGGAATCCTCTTTCCCTGTTTTCATGGATTGCTCATTTAGATGCTCTACGCTCCTTCAATACACAGTGACACCACATTCCTCTAATGACAAAAAAAATCATAGGCAATTACACTGCACACAGGATGTAATTCCTTATAAATCTTTCACTAAGGAGGCCAACCTAATGAAATTGTACACACAATGATGCTTTTACTTGAAACATGTTGGGTCATGTGTTTTCTTCCACAGCACACAGGGAAAGCAAAACAGTCAGGAAAGCAAAATGTGCCAGAGGAAGAGGAGTGTAAAAGGAGTCATTTCCCTCAAACACTCCTTCCTGATCAAGCACCACAGCCTTCCGGGGGTGGATAGGGGAGAGGAGGAAAACCTTGGGGTCTCTAAAACATCATTCTCTTAAGACTGAAGGCAGATTTCTAACTGCAATCCAACAACAAGTCTCATTCACAGACAGTCACGAGGGACTAGAACATGCTCCCTAAGGGAAAAAGAAGTCCCTGGGAAGACAGAAGAGGCTCCTGCTTCCTTGCCAAAGTCCGACCATCTGTACAGTATACTTGTTTCATGGTGTAAAGAAGCACTTAGCCCTTCTCCTGCCTCTGACAGGAAATATTTTAGGTTAAAACTTGCAGGATTTCTTTGTTTCAGAAAATGTGGCATGAGGTTTTGAAGCTTTTGATGGCAGCATGCAATGCTTTTCCCATTAATCTGAACCAACTTCGAACAAGAGGTTCTCAAGAACAAACACAGTTCTGTTGATGTCTGCCACCACCTCTTCTAAAGTTCACTATTTTGCTCTAGATAGCTCAGCAAAAAGCCCAGGAAGAAATGCTTGTGGGAAACACTGTGCAACCTGGTCCCTCGGGTTTCCATGGGTTTAGAGCCAGTGTTACATGCTGGAGCGACGGTATTGCACACAGCACTTTTCTTGCCAGTGAAGCTGCCTGTGAGATGAGATAAAACTGAGGACCTGACCACTTTGTGAGCAGCATGGATCCCCCAGGGCTTTTTGCAATAATGAAGCTGTTGGCTCTAAAGCCTGTGCTCATTCAGCTACAGGAGAGTGTGAAAGAGAAAAGCCAAACCTCCTAGAGCAACATTCATCAGTATTGATGCAACATTTGCAAGACATTTAAATAATATGTTGTGAAGGGCAACCAAGAATCTTACATGAATTAGACTGTTATTTCAGCTCAGATAATTAGTTTCTATTTTCCCAGTTTCCAAAAATTCCCTGGAAATCCTCCTGTAACTCGTCAGGTGGTTATTCAAGTCAGAATTGCTAGAAAATAAGAGAGAATGATGGTTAGGAGTGATTCTCCCACAGAACTATTGTGTTCGTTGTCATAAAGGCAGACACAAATCCGAAGCCTCTTCACCGCAGAGCCTGTAATCTAGAAAGAAATAAAAAATTATTAGAGAAGATGAAACAATGTATACATTCATTAAATATATTAGGACTTAAAATATTAAATGAAACAACAATTATTTCCAACCGCTTTCAACTTTGTTCTTGATAATTACGCGCGATTATAAGCATCTATGTACACTTAAGGAAAATGGTATACCGCAAAGTGACACTACAATTATATAATTTAATTTAATCATTTAATTACAGAGGGACTCAAGGCTCAGAGTGAAATTATGCTAAAACCTAGACTAACCCATTTATGAGTCTCAGCCTGAAGAGCTTTAAACAGAGATCTGGAGGACAGCAAATCTACCTTTACTTTTTTGTTTCCTTCTCTTAGATTGTTTAATTACAGCAGCACATGAGATTTATGAACGGTTTAAAAATGCAGGAGAAACAATCTGAAAAGACAGACAAAGCCTGGTTTCTTAATTGATGTAATCTAATAAAATGAGGCAGAATTATAGTCACTATTCTTAGGAATGCTTTGGGGCAATTTTTTCAGCAGGAGAGGTTTATAAACATAGGCTCTTCTACAAATTGCACTGTCTCTAGGTAAACAGAGACATCCTGGGTGCATATGTTTGTTCAAGGGTTGCCTGAACCCATCAGATCAGGACTTTCAGCAGCAGTAACCTGCCTTTCTGGTCGAAGGGGAGCTGTCTCAGTTAAACTTAGTCCTTTACGAGTAGAACAGCTGTTGCCTGGACCAACTCTGAGCGAGGAAAAACAATTTCCAAAGCTAAACCCTCAGATCTTCATAGCTTGAGGACAGAACTACAGCTTTACAATTAATAGTTGTAACGATACCATGTGCCGGTGAATGGATGTGAAACGAGACACAGAAGCTGACTAGTGACTGCTAAAAATATAACCAGCATTTTTATAACTATGTCAACCAACAGGTTTTCTGAAAAACAGAAGAAAAAAGCTCCTACACAATACAAACACAAAATTTTCCTCATTCACCATCTTGTATTTTTGCATCAGATAATCCTTAAGGGTAACTCTAAGTGTAGATTAATCGAGCCAGGCAGACATTGCAGAGGAGAGTTTCAGCAATCATTCTGTAAAGCACAGTGTTTTTATCAGGACATAGATGTAGTTTCCAAAAATACTTTTCCTATGACATCCATAGGGCTAGGATCAGTAGCCCTGGCCAAAAGTTCCCATTTTCTTCCACTTCCTGCAGAGCTCTCTGAATTGCTTGTGTTTCCAACACAACCCGATGTCTTCATTCTGTTAAACGAGTTCTGCACTTTTTGCTCCAGCTTTTGTGGGGTAATTATGAAGAGACCTCATCCAGTGCTCATCTGACCTCCAGCATGGCAGCCTTATTTGGGTTTCTACCTCATTAGACAAAAAAACCCTGCTGCTTAAAAAAAAAAATTAAAAAGTACTGTAAACAGGTACAACATAGGAAATTGGAGAACAATTTTTAAGTTTTAAACATTTTTTAGAGACATAGTGTTATTTGTAAAGAAAAGAACTTGTATTGGCTTTGAGAGTTTGTTCTCCCAGATCTCCACACCAAGAGCTGGTAAGGCAACTCTGGTATATCTCTGCTTCACCTCTTGGTCAGAAAGACAATGAAAGATAAATGTAGAAGATGAATGCTGGTACCCGCAGCTGTCAGTCCAATGTTTCATTTTGGTACCATAAAAACTTCTCTGACTGCCCTGCTTTGCAAAACTGGGTCTTCAGTTGTAGTTCCCAAACAAAGATTGATTCCTGCATCCTAATGACTTAAACTAGTGCTTACAGCAAGGACTTTATCCACTGTACATTTAATCTAGGAAATACACGATCTGAAATTCAACATTTTAATGCTTCTTTATTTGGGAAACACGAAATGAGGATTCATCAGACCTCATATTCTGAAATTCAGAACGACTTCTAAAAGGGAGTGATTTAAGAAAAATAACAAAGTTACATTATTTGGTGTCGATACCAAGTTATTCTTGCTCCTCTATGGCATGTTAGAAGACGAGAAGGAAGAAATCTGATGGACTTGCACAAGAGACTGAATTTGATCCTGTATCTCTGTTCAGATGCTATTGACTGATGCTTAGTGGCCAATTCTGACAATCTCTTTAACTCCATCAAAACATACTTTTGTTCCCAATGACATTGCAAGCAACAAACCAATAGAGTGATAAAAAATAATCATAGCTTCTATGTCAGTGCTCATCAAAAACTGATGAGCATTCTGAACTGCAGTTACAGTGCTGGAATGACAAATCTCATTACTATTAAAAGAAATAGCAGTATTGACTTTGAAGTATTATGCCTTGAATGTCACTGATGTTCTAGGCAGACAGAAGATAATGTCACTCACTCTGAAAATTTCCAAATAAAGTTAGAAATGCTGATATATGAGACACAAGAAAAGACAAAATTGATGTAAACTCCAAATACTGGAAATGTGTCCCTTTTAATAAGTCCAAACCAACAGTTTAGATCTGTGGTCTACGGCTTGAAGGTCAAAACCTAAATCTCAATCAGCAAACTACCACTGGTCTGACTCTTGAGACATGACGTGGAGCTGCAAGGTCCAGCTCGTATTTGATGATTTGCAATAGGAAAAGGGGCAGTAATTTTAAACTAAAAGAGGACAGATTCAGACTGGATATAAGGAAGACATTTTTTACAATGACAGTGGTAAGGCACTGGCACAGGTTGTCCGGAGAGGTGGAGGTGCTCCATCCCTGAAAACACTCACGGTCAGGTTGGAGCAGTAGCTCTGAGCAACCTGATCAAGTTGATGATGTCCCTGCGCATTGCAAGGGATTTGGACAGGATGACCTTTAAAGATCCCTTCCAAATCAAATCAAACCATTCCACGATTCCACTATTTGAGTGCTCCTTGATTTTTAACATGTTGTTTCCCTTGATTTAAGTTGTTGCGCCGTGTTGCACCGCTCTTGTACTTTGCTATCCACGTGAGGTTCAGCTCGGGAAGGTGGCCAGCGAATGTCCAGTGAGCTACTGCACCCCACCAGCCCCTCGGCCCCCAATGACCCCAACCAGGGGTGCCCAAGGCTCCCCTCCACGGTGACCTCAGTCCCAGCATGGCGGGACAAAGGCGGCCGTCTCTCCAGGGGCCAAAGGCCGTCACCATCCTCCGGGATGGCGAAGCACCTCTCGTACGGGGTTCATAAGCGTCTACTCCGGTGTCCCCCGGGGAAACGCGGGTATATTTTGGCCCAAACAGCTGGGGCGGCCGGCGGGAAGCTCCTCCCCAGGGGTGTAGCACAGGAAGGGGTGGCGGTCGGGGGGAGTCGCGGAGCTCCCTGCGAGCCGGCGGAGTCCCCGCTGCCCGCTTTACTATGCGTGTGTCTTGTGTTACAGCCATGCTGCACATCGGCGGCCAAAGCGAGGGGCGCGGGGAGGAAAAGGCTGTTTACACAGACTGCAAACCGCCCGGGGAATAGTGCGGGAGAGGAAGTGAGCCGGGCCGCTGTCTGACTGCCCTGGCTTCCTGCTCGCTCCCTCACACGGGCAGGCGCTCACACACACACACACACACGCACACACACACACAGACACCGGCCCAAGGGGAAAAAGGAAAAAAAAGAAAAAAGGGAAAACAAAATCAGGATCTCATTACTAGAGCAACAGAGCGCCTGCAGAAGACTGTCAGCATGGAGAACCAGGGAATTTTACTCAGCTCCCTCTAGACTACCAGGAGAGAGCGGAGAAGTCCGTCAGC
>VZTA01020600.1:280969-354503 GCA_013398855.1 Mohoua ochrocephala
TCTTAGGCACCCCCTGCCCCCAGACCCCCTTGGCCGACGTGGATAGTTTCCACGACCAACTGAAAAAAAGAAAAACACAAAAAATGTTTGTAAGGGAAGGGAAAAAAAAAAGAGAGAGAGAAAGGGAGAGAAAGTGGAGAGTTGTTGTTGGATCTGGCTTTGCTGAAGGTTAGAGGGACTCTGATGCTGCAGGGGGAAAAAGTTCCCTGAATTTTCCACTGGCTGCAGGAAGAGAGCCCATTTAGTCATGGCTAAGTAATGTCTGCACACACACCAACTAATCTCATTAGGAGTTTCCGTTCCCTAACACAGGAGGGTTTTGTGAAGCCCTGTCAGCCTTTCTAACGTTGCAGTTGAAAGGAAGACAAGTTACATCTTTATTTACTTAGGAGTGTAGCGCTATGACAATTTTATAAAATGTAGCATCTTTTAGGTCATGAGAACTCCAAAAGTCAATCGATACATTTCATTTCAAGCAGAAAGTCATGATTCATCTCGTATTTTGCTCATACGGACTTTTCAATTATTTCAGATTAATTTATGCATCAATATTTCCATAGGTGTTCTGATAAACATGTACTATGCATGTCTTTGCAAAGTTAAAAGACTTTTGTGCCAAGATACTGAGATGATGGCCATATTTGAAAAATATATTCACCCACATAGCCTTCCTGTATTGGTGCTTTACATATCTAGTTTTCAAGTGATTTTGTACATACCAGTTTTGATTTAGTGCTTTGTGTAATTATTTCATGATGATTTGCTTTCATAGTGATCATGAAAGAAATCTATGTTCAGAATTGGAAAGATTTTTGCCATGCCCCACCAATTTTTAAATTAGAAGTTAACAACTTTTTGCGAAAAATAAAAGTCTGGAGTAAACAAAGAAAATGGATTCTTGCTTGCAAGTGACTTTTAGCTAAAGGCAATGTCAATAAATGTGAATAAAATGGGATGCAATAGGAAATAACACTTAGCTGCTTACTTGAATTATCATGTGATAGCATTAAACTGGCAAATATTATGCAAAAAAATAGTGCTTGCAGTATACCACGTGTTTACCTCTGAGGATCTGCAGTGTTTCCTGCACTTCCTATGTCCAAGTGGCACAGAAACGTTCTTCATTAACATCACTTTACAGAGGACTTCTATTAGTGGATTAGTGACACAATCTCCAGACACAGATGCCTCTTGATTTTCTAGCCGGGCAGTGAAGAATTTTTAGAATAGTGTACAAACCAGACAATGCCTAATCTCTGTCTCAGTCAAATGCAGTCATCAGGAAGCGAGGGATTCTTTTTCAGTTTTGGAGGTTTATTTCTTTTGTAAAATTCTGAATTTTAGAGAAAGAAGTGCATTACTGGACATAGTGTTCAAAAACCTGTTGTTTATGTTGTGGAGCAGTCAGTGTGGGGTACAACACCAAAAACTTATTGAAGAATGTTTCCTGGCTCTTACTATTTCTCTTTGAAATACGGACATTAAATTGTTCACTTACTGCATTAAATATTGTTGGAATTTCAGTGTGCTGTCTACTGGATCAGAGGAGATGAAGCACACACGTTCATACATACATGCATACATACATACATAGTGTGGCTAGACTACACATATATATATAAATTTCGTATGTTGTGTTCGTTCAACATAAGTGTAAAACGTCTTGATGTCCTCAGGCAGACAGATGTAGTAGTAGTGTACTTTGTGTTCTGTAAATTTGAAAGACTGAATGAGAAGTAATCCATAGATGTGTTAAAAAGACAACAATTCTGTCTGGAATAGAAAAAAAATCCAAATATCATATAATGCATGATAGTTTCCACTCAAATAATAAAAAAGTATTAAAGATGCTTTTATGTAAATATAGTTTTATTTTTCACCTGTCTAAAAATGTGTTAGGAGTATATATTATCTGCTAAGTGTTATCATCATTGCTTACATCTTGATTTTTCCAAATCAACTGTGCGAGTTGTTCCTAAAAAGAAAAAACCCACAGGCTTATATCCTTTCTGATATCACCGACTCCACCTAGATGCAACAGCTGAAACAAGCAACTCAGTCTCAGGGGAGAAACTCAGCTACAGCCTTCCTCGTAACTGTTTATAACACCACGCACATGGACACTTTTATGTAGGAACAAAAGTCTATTTTGTTTTATTCACTGGCCGTTCTCAGTGCTTACTGATTCACAGTGGTTCTTTGCTTCTGTTACTTAATGTTATTTCATTAAACTTAAGTCATGGAAAGAAATCAAGTCTATCACTCCAAAGACTGAAGCATTTCCTCTTTGTTGTGCAGAAAGTCCAGTTATGTAAACTTTGCCCTCTTGTTGTAATGCCCGTCTTGGGGTGGAGGTATTCTTATGACAGAGTTATTCTTAGGGGTAGGTATTATTGGTCAAGTGAACACAAATATTGATCAAAAACTGGTTCTGCAAGACTTAGCACAGGATGAAAGTCAATTTTCAGGTTCACCAAGGTGCAGGGAGCTTGTTGCTTGCTCTGAGGCTCCTGTGTTTACATAGGAAGGCAGCTATACCTGATAGGGACACGGAGGTCCATCAGCTGTACAGAAAATACAAATCCTAGCTTTGGGAATGCAATCACGTGACAACACGTTGCTTCAGAAGAAAGAAGTAGGTACCAAAATAAACAGACATTTGGCCACTAAAGGGAGCACGGGATAAGGGTGGGAGCACCAACATGTATTTATAAATACATGATGCATGTATTTATAAAAAAGGATTTTAACTAGTGTGTTTTGGTGACATCATATAAAATTTGTAAGTTCATGTAGTTACCATGATCCCTCTGAGTGGTTCTCTGTCCCAATGCTAAATAGTCTAAGACAGTGAAGAACTGATAAATGAGCTAGTTCGTCCTCTAAAGATGTGGCAGGCTGGACTCATTTGTGCAATTGAGGGGATTTATCAGTCTGTGGCTTTCTTCTGGTGGAGGTGGCTCCAGTGCACGGCACGCCTGGACGCTGCTGCTGCTGGAATCCATTTTGGAGCTGTGTCACTGATTATAGGACAGTTATCCTGGGCCAGTCTCAAAGAGTACTGTTGGTTTTGAGCTGCTGTCTGTGCTTGGTGACCACACCCAATGGCTCATGCCACAGGCTGTCACCGACGGGCCTGTGAAAGTCCTGCTGCACCGTGGATCCTTGGATTGATTCACCCTGGCTTTCAGTAGGGAATCTCATAGCCTTGAATCATTAGACAGATGTTTACTTCGTCTGTGGCTTGTTAAATGAATCAATGAGTATTCTGGAGCTGTTGAGAGCTCTTGAAAGACCGAATATGTCTGTTCTCATGTTGAAGTATTTTGTTGAATAATGAATGATTAAGGATTTAGTCACGATTTTGAGGAGAATGTCAAGGTGTAGGCACAGGAAGTCCAGCTCACCGCACCACAAAATAAAAGGCTGCATGGATGGAAACAAAGCAGATGAAGCACAAAGTGCCTCTCATCTGTGCACTTCACAAAAAGAAATTCATCTTTGTCCTTAAAACTTTCTTTAACGCATTGTGATTTTATGTGCCAGCAATTATATCAGATTTCAGGTTCTTAAGGGTTTGTTGTTAAGAGTGGGTTTTAATTCAAAAGCTCTTTGAAGGACACTTGCTGCTTTTCTAAAAGCAAGAACTAAAGAAAACACCTGCCAATAAGCATTGATACAAAAATATCATAAAGGCACTACTTGCCAGCTAATTCAATGCCAGTTAATAACTGTATAGTCAATTCTGCATTTTAAATTTTTTATGAATACTGTGGTAGTTCTTTTGCTCTACCAAAATGTACCCTGGAGCTGTCGATCTGTTTGATAGGTACAGTTCATGGGCAGTATCTCATATTATACTAAATATAATATTAATTACAACAACTAAATATTTAAGTAATATTTTACAGTTATATTGGAGTGTAAGAACATAGGAGGCCAATTTTGCCATGCGCCAGGCAGGTACAACTCAGCTGAAAATGATACTTTGTTTTTACTGTTACAGAGTTACAATTCTCAACACCATGCCTGATTTTGGGCTGCTTGCTCAAGCAGCCTTGCTGTGATTATCTAGAGCAGTGGGGTTTGCCCTTCTCGTATCTGTGGATCCATAATTATTTCTGAGCAGTTGTGCCTACAGCAGTCCATTGACCCCCACATGCATGGGCTGTACGATGACAGTTTTGGACGTGACACCTCTGGACTTCTAAGATAAATATCCATCAACTGTGTAAAGAAAGGTTTTTGAAGACTATGGCACGTGATCTGTCTACGTCTGAGCAGTTAGGCACGGCTCAGGATCTTCAGGAGAAGAGTCTCTGCAGGAAGCTGCAAACTTACTTTGTTTTGATCTTTTAAAGCACTTAGGCATGTATTTAGTTTTGAGTGTGTCAGCACTTCTGCTAATGCACCGAGACTGGCTGCATGTTGAATGTAACTAAGGCGCTGCAGTAGCTCCTGCTTGCTCTGTGAAGGACCCTTCCTAGTCTTCCATAGCTTCGCTCTAGATTTTGCAGTGTCAGGATGTACTGAGTGTGTGAATGATACTGCCCGTTCCACGGCTTCCCCCAGACCCATTTCAGAGAGTCGTTTCAATCATTGCTGTGTCTCTGCTTACCAATTTGCTACCCAATATTTGAAGATTCAGAATATAACTTGGATGATCTTTGCAAATACCAGTTTACTGCATGTTAATATATTTTGGCTCTTGTGCAAACAATCCTGTCTTAGTATTTTGAGCTTTAAAGTGTACAATTTTCTTATCTTATGGATCCTAACTTGAAGATCATTTGAAGTACTATGAGGGGAAGACTCGTGTCTTACACATTGTCTTTTAGTTTTCACTGTTATTAATTTAAGTAATGAATAATATGTAATTTTTATGATTATTACCAATCATTCAAAATTGGTAAAAGCTTTCTAGGCTCTAACCTAAGTATTAAGTCCCATTAATACAATTTTACAAGATGGGTCTTTTTCTGAAAACATTAGTGAACAAGCAAAGATGTTTGTGTTAAATGTGCTTTCGCAGTTGTACACGAAAGGGTAGACTTGGATTATATCCTTCATCTAAAGAATCTAAATGTTTTTAATCAAATGTCCTCCTATAAGTTTCCCATCCTCATTTTGCAACACAGCTGATAGTTCATCTGGAAAACAGATTTCTACTCCACATCCATTTGCCTCTAATGTGGTGACAGCACCTCTTTACTATGTCTCTGTATATTTCTTCTTTTTTGTTATTGTTTTTTTAATGAAAATTGATCAGATGTATTTCAGTTTAGGCTTTTTGAGAAGGATGCTAATGTCTGTTATTGTTTTTAAATGTTTATATTGTGGTAATGTTGAGTGGCCTTTGCTGTATCAAGTCACAATACGGCACAAACAAAAAGTTTATAGACTGCAGTACCACCATTATCTCTTCCCAGCAATTAACAGTAATTCATGTGAAGAAACAATCTTTAAAAAGCATTTAGAAAATAAGAACAAATTCCTTTTGCAGCTCATTTAGTGAAATCTGGAGAAAGTTGACTACCTTCAGAGAATTTCTTCCACGCTACACTAACATAGCTGAGATGGGAATGCGGGTTTGGATTCTGGATATAGACCTCTGTGAAGTCTGGTGACTCAGAGCACACTCAGAGCGAGTGGCGTGTGTGGTTAGTTCAGCAAACTGCGAGTGTGGAAGAGGGCTGGTGTAGAAAGTATGACTGCAGCACTCCTTCAGTGCTGCCACTCCAGTGCTGAAGCTCTGTGATAAAAACCCTCACAAAACAGAGCAGTTTGACTCCCTGGGAGCAGGGCACAATAATGCTGACTGTGCAGTCTCATCCAAGTTGAGGAGAGGGAATAGAGTCTTTGCATTTTATTTAAATGTGTAATTTTATACAGAATTCAGGATACAAGTC
Source organism: Mohoua ochrocephala (assembly GCA_013398855.1). Lineage (NCBI taxonomy): Eukaryota > Metazoa > Chordata > Aves > Passeriformes > Acanthizidae > Mohoua > Mohoua ochrocephala. The sequence goes on from VZTA01020600.1 coordinate 286,879, forward strand.
AACATAGTGGCTGTTAGGTATCCCGAGCAGCAGAGGCGTTGACAAACCAGTTGGTGTATTGATGTCACTTCTAAGCATGTGCAATCTGAGCACTTCGTGCACAGCAAACTTTGCTGTAATCGTTGAAATAGTGTCTCATTTGTCTCTCGTTCATAGTTTGTGGCAGCTGTGGGAATTAGTTTAAGCACACAGGACGCAGTACAGGAGAGTGACAACCAGATCTTCTCCTGGCTGAAATCTCATGTATCCTATGATACATTCTGTGGGGTATTCCAGTGTTTAATGAAGAATGCTAGGTGAAACGTGTAGGTGTGACCTGCAGGTCCTTGTTGGTGTAGTAGGCAAGTAAATGATGTCAGAAGATTAAAATCTTTTAATTGGGTTTTGGTATAGCTTAGTGGATGATAAACACACATAACAGAACTTTGATTAGGACTGAGAAAGAAGAATAGCAGATCTTTAGATTTTTACATGTAAGAGTGATTCTTAATTTGTTTTTACTATGAGATAATAAAAATACAGACCTTGACTAGTGCTGTGACTAGGTGCTTATTTTTTATGGCTAAGGAACTTATACTCTGTATTGTGCTACAAGAACTACTGCAACAGAGCCAATGTTTTGGGAACAAACTGTCCAGGTAAAACGATTCCATATTTTTAGGTTACCATCTGCTGAATTGCGTTACACCATTTTTGGTATAATGCTATAACTGACTCCCCTTGCAACATGACAATATGCAGGTAAGCCTGGATGTTGATAGTTCAATGGCTCATTTTGCTAATCCAGCAAATTCTGAAAATTCAGTTTGCATGGTAAGGCAAGTCTGACTACCAGTCTAGGCTGTGATGGTCTTGCCCTGCTTCAGGTTTCATGAAAATTGCCAGCCACCTTGGTTTTCTTTAACAGAACTCCAAGGACTGTTTCCTGTCCTTTTGGCCAGCTTTCTCTCTGCTCACAGTATGAAAAAGACCTGCTGTTTTTATCTGAGTCTTAGTCGAGGAAAAATCAGTGGCAATGGGAAGATTAGTTTAAACATCTGAATATGAAATGTATTAAAGCAGCATTTGAGACAGCAGATAATAATAGTATATACCATTTAACATATTAGAGCCACTGCACAAGTTATAAAGCATTCGGTATGTTGCTGCAAAATTGAAAATTTTAATACTTCATTTAAAGAAGGGAGTACAGATAAAGCATTTACATCTGGGAGTAATCATCACTTGATGTATCAAGTAAACTTTTAGAATAGCCACTGTTCCTGGAGGTTGGAACCTCTGCTCTCTTCAGCTCTGGGAACGTCAGAAATTTTATATAGGATGGTCAGGTAATCATGATCAGCGTCCTACTGATGCCGACAAAAATATAAGAGAAAGTCATATGGGAAAAATAAACATATAGGAACCATAGATGGCTTTGAAAGCAGGAGTCCCTCAGATTGCAGCGTAGCGTGTTGCCAGCCTGCCACAGATGTGCACCACATGAGCAGACAGAAAGCAGTGCGAGGAGTCTGCACTCATTTTATGTCTGTCCCAAGGTGAAGGGTTGGAGCCATTACAGATTTATGTCGTTTTGTTTATGGCTAGCTTTAGAAATAATTGAGCAGGTTATTTTTTAAGCCTTCACAGGGAAGCAACTAGCCATTTTTCCCTCCTGCTAAGGGCTTTTACTCCAGTGGGATTAAAACTGTTTCTCGAACTGCATCCGTACAGAAAATGTGAAAACGCTCGTGTTGTAAAGGCGGTGTCATCACACCTCTGCTTGGCAGGCAACCAGTCCTTTGTTGTATTAGTCTGGAGATTGCAAAACTTTCTTCCCTTGGACATCTGCCTCCGCTGTTCTTTGACTTAGGTAAAAAAATTAAAAACTGCAAACTTTGTATCACCAAATGCACCTACCTGAAGCATTACTGGACATATGTGTGAGTGCTTTCTTCTCTGCGGTGGAACTCGATGTTACCCCTTAATATTTTGCGAGATCTTGCTGCTGTCTCTTTTGTGTTGCTCTTAACCACAGGAGTCTGTTTATTTTTTTAAATGTGCTGAGTCGTAACAGTGGGTATTCCTGCTTGAGAAGGAGACCTTGTAAATTTTTACTGTAAATAATCTTTGCAATTAGAATTTGAAGTAAAAAGATGACTGTTCTGCAGGAGTGGCAGAGTAGTCATACCTTGTATGACTCTGTTAAGTACATCGGCCAGCAAAACCCTCTGTGTTTTTTTGGCACGTCCTTAGACCAGTCGGTGTTTTTGTGGCGATATTACTGTCGTTTTGCAGTAAATGGGAGCTTGTGCTCTGGGGCACCCCTGTAGCTTTTTCTAATGTTTCCACTGGGTGGTGCTGCAGGAATTCCTTTTTTTTTTTTTTTTTTTTTTTTTTTTTTTTTTTTTTTTTCACTTGAATCTGTATTTCCCAGAAAGACGCCTCTAAAATATAATAGGAGGAAGTCCTGATTTAGAAAGTTTTTGCAGTTTCAACACAATGGAAGGACTTGGAGGATGCTCTGACAGGAAATGTCCTGGTTGCTGGATGTGGAAAAATTACCAGCATTCTGTATCATACAGTCGGTTCCCTAAAAGCGTCCTGGGTATGGATTGCACCACTAGTTTGATTTATTACCTTAAATAGAGAAAGTTCTGCATCAAATGAAACAAGGTATATTTACACACTTAGTTGAGAGCTTATTTTTTCAAGCCCAATTAAATTAGCAGTAAGATCTCCTTTGATGAATATTTGAAAACTTTCTGAGTAAACGAATTGATATTTGTTTTTCCTCCTTTCTGGCAGAATCACTAACTCCTCACCAACCACATCCTATTTATCACCCTTGAAGCATCTCCGTTGAGAAATAAAGTGTTAGGACTGACTCAGCCTTTTCTTTCAAATAGTTCTGAGCAAACATTTGGGAAGATTTGGCAATTGTCATTAACCTCTCATGATATACTCATAGTTATACAGATGAATTTTCAGTGAAAAATGCAATGGCTGACTGATTTTTTAATTATCTTAGGAAAGTTCCTTTTGTTGATCAACACTCTTGCTTCTGTAATTAAATGCAAAACAAGTGTACTTCAATTTTTTATAGAAACTAAAATGTGAAATAGAAAAATAATCCTAGAGGATTTATAAGCTCTTCAGCGTTTCATATGGGCATTCACTTTAGAACTATGTTTAGGATGTATATAGACACTGCCTTGTTCCATATTTTTCTCTATATATACTCTGTGATATTTTATATAGCATGGAATTTATACGTGGAATTGTTTTGGTAATTTCCAGCAAGAGTTTTTTCAAAAACTCATACAACTGTTTATTTTCTAAGTATTAATAGCCTTTAAAATTAATTTAGTTAAGTAAAAATCTCCATTTCTAGTATTGAGAAATGGTGGTTGAAAAATAATGGCAAAACAGTCACATTCTTGCACATGGTGTTGCAGCAGTCATCTCAAGGGTTAAAACGAACCTGAGACACTTAGAAAAATAAAACCAGAGCTGCTATTACAAACTGGGACAGATGTAGGAGGCCAGGTTTCCTGTGGCCCATTTTCCAGTTTCCTGGCTGCAACCTGCAGAAATAAAGGAAGCCAAATGCTAACGTGAATGAGAAACTAACAATGCCCCACGTCACGCTGCTCGGAGGAACGTGCTGCACAGAATTAGGATACAAAAGAAGAAAATGGACGTACAGAAAATGTACACACGTTTTCCAGAGTAGCCGAAATGGTAAAAAAAGGCATCTGTTGCTGAGAAGTGCTGTGTGCTTGCAAAAGCACACACTTGCCTGTAAGGGAAATGTAAGTGGAGGTGTGTGCCTGCTGTGATGGGGCATACAAAAAGGAGCTGGATCTTTTGCAGCTGCTTTGGCTACAGAAGGAATCAGCAGTTTCTTCATATGCTAAGGGAAATTAATTTCCCTGCCCTGACTCAGCCTCTTAATCCTTTTCATGTACATGTCTGATCACCCATCTTTCTGTGACTACCTATAGGGCATAATGCTGGCTAACACCTTTTATGTCTTCCTGATTTAATTGGTCTCCAGCTGGTTTTTTTCAGCCTCTGGACACCCCAGCCAGTCTGTCCCACTCAGCTGTCCCTCCTCTGCCCCAAGTCCCACGACCTGGTTTATAGCTCAGGCTCCCAGATGTTGTTCCTCTGCAGACCTGCTAAAGCAAAAGGGACCGGGTTTGATCCTAATGCCTGGAGGGATTCTTTGTTTTAGCCCTCAGAACTCGTTCGTGTTGATTGTCCAGGATCAGCAGTTTATCTCTGTTTTAGAAAGGCTGTAAGGGAGCTAACGTGGGGAAAAAATCCAAGTAGGAAACCTGGACTACTTGGGAGAGCAGAGCTGTGTTACAGCTGTAACATATTGTGTGGAAGCTAAGGAGCTCTACAGAAGTCCTGAATTGCTACAGAGCTGCTTTCCAGCTTTTTGCCTTTTTCATTTGGCTTTTCCTATGCAAGAGTCCTACAGAACTTAATGCTTCAAGGACTATCCTGCTTATCTCACAGTTCATGTCATAAATCTTTCTGATACTTTCCGAGATTTTATTTAGCTAGGTTTGTCTCTGAGCCTCCTGGTTTTCTACTGCTTGGATTTAAGGTGCCTTGCTTATTTGTTTTACTTTGCCCAGCAGATTAATAACTGTATTTTTGGATCTTAATGCCACTTTACTGACTGCCATTTTATCACATGGAATTTCATAAGCATTGTCTTGGTTTAAAAAAAAAAAAGCCTATGCAGCTCATCAGCACATATATTATCACGTCTTAACTATTTCTAGTGTAACTTGCATAATGTTTTCATAGTGTTTTTTCATGCTGGTTGAAGCCAGTCTTCATATGCTAAAGGGAGAGAGAGTGTTTGGCATGTAGGCCCCTTGCTTGAGTGAGGAATTTGGGTAGCCCCTTTACAGGAAAATCATCTCTCAGATGGGACACTTTGCCTCCCTATGGATGTCTCTGTCCATTTCCATTATCCTCTTCAGGGAGAGCTTACGGTGTTGACTCTGCTGCTGCTCCAAGTTTAGGCATTTCTGTTAGTCCCTCAGTTTCATTGAAATAGGAGCAGAATTATCAGCACAGATACTCTGATTTGCCACCTTCTGGCATCAGACCTAAACTTAAAATTTGGTGTGTGGAGAGCATGTTGTATCACACTGATCATGCAGTTGCTAAGGGTTTGTATAGGGGGAAGCACATTGCAAGGAATGTAAATTGCTAATGCAGATGGTGTTAGTGTGGTTCCCTGTCACAGCTGCCAGAGAAATGGGTTTTCAGAAAACTCAGTCCTCAAAATACGATTTTGCTGTCTAACACAGCATTTGCAAGTGTAATTCCTTCTAACTATGCCCATGATTATTTGCATCAGCGGTAGTGGAACTGATCACAAAGTAAAATTACTAACCTATCTAGGTCAGGTCAAACTAGCAAATTTTGTTTCATGGCTTAGAAAGCATATTTGACTGTCAAATGCATTGGATAAGTATTTTAAAAATGGTAAGATGGCAAAATCAGATATGTCAGAGTTAATGAATTAAAAAATCGACTCATTTGTCTATATGGATTTTGATTAGGCTCTCCATGACACAGGATATATGTTTCTAACACAGGCTGTGTTTCTCATTCTGTAGCATTGATGCGTGTCACTATCTGAATAAGGGTTTTTTTTAAACTATTTTTTCTGCTAATCCATGTGATTCAGTATGTGGTTCCATGTATTATTTATGGTGCTGCATTCAAATCTTGTACTGAGCACAGAAGTAAGGGGAATATTTATTATTACTATTTAATATTAATAAAGAGTTGAATGAAATGTGGTCACTGTAGGAAGTGACCACATCCTAACAGCCCTTTCTGTCAAAGTAAGGCAAGACATTGAATTCCCTTTGAGTCAGTAAAAATTCAAGAGAATTAGAAAATACATAAATGAAATACAATGTTTTCTGAAGATCTCCAACTCCTCACGGTCATAATTTATTATATATTATTCAGGTACCAGATTTTTGGTTGAATTACATGTCTTCTAGTAAATCTGATGCATCTGTCGTGATTCTCTTGCTTGACCACTCAGATGAGGCACAGGTTAAGCCCTAGTACACCGTGTGGCCATTCTGTCCTCCCAAGGGGACAGTTAGTGCCTTGTGGAACCCAGAACGGCTCCCACAGAGAAAGGCAGGTTAATACTTCTCTTGGCCTGTTTGGAAATTACATATTTTGTATCAGTTAAAAAATCCTGTCACTGCAGGATCTTAGATTTTTTGCTATGGTTGTGGGCAGAATGGGAATTTGCCATGGGCAGAATGGGAGCTGCAGACACAGTTTATTAGAGAAGCCTTCCCACTGAGGCACGGGGTGCAGAAGAGACCCCTTTGCTTTCCAAACTCCTTTTCAGAGATGAGTCCGGGCAGAGCATCCTGCTACAACTATTCCCCTGAAAATCACATTTTACAGAATGGAAATGAGATTAACACCAGTTTACCAAATTCAAGAAATCTGAGATTTTACTTCATCGTATATGCTTAGAACGAGGCTTCTGTTATAGGTAGTTACAGCTGTGAATATTCAGTGCAACTCAGACCTGAACACCTCAAGTTTGGTGGATGGAAGAGTAGGACCATACAGTTAATGATCAGCTGAAAATGTAATTAGCATGATTTCCCTCCTGCAGGGATCATACATACAGTTGCCGTCCCAGCAATATGGGAAGCTTTATGCAGGAACTCAGTGGCAGACGGAGGGATGAAGCACAATGCAGCATTGAGCTGTTTTAATCTCATTTCTGTAGGGGCAGACTTGGGTCACACCAGTAGAAGATTTATGCACGTACCAACTGAGCACATTGATGCTGAATTCTGAGGTACACAGGTCCCTTATAAGGCCTGTTCAGAGCCACATGCTTGGGAGAGTCGATGGTCAGGCAAGACAGGGTTGTGAGGAGCTGCCTAAATCTAATCCCACCACAGCCATCTGCCCTGGATCCATCACCTGAAGTGACCCCCAGAGATTATCCGTGCATCTCAGCTGGAATAACTGAGCTGCTTCCAGAAAGGTGGCAGTAACCTTTTATGTAACAACCCGATGGGAGTCACCTCTCCTTACTCACCGGGATGTACGGTTTGTGGAGTGAGCGTTCCTGTTGGATTCTCTCGCCCAGGCTTGTGCTGTTTATGCATTTTACATTATGCCTATGGCTGAGTCACCTTGAGCACCACACTCAGTAGATAAAATGGAATCCAAAACCGTTTACATTTTACAGATGATAAGCATCAGAAAACAGGTTCATAATGGAAAGTGTAGTACAAAGTTAGCTGTAGATTACCCTGTGAGTGTTCATGGGCAGAGGTGAATGGGGATGGAGCAGGCTGCAGCAAAATGTTCTTCACTTTGAGTTCAGTTCCATCTAACCTCTCTGAAGAGCCACAATTGCTGATCTTGTAGTTTAAGATCTGGATGAGAGAACTGTGTCTCTGAGGTATTACACTGTTTTGGGTGATGATATGGTGGTGAAGTTTGTATTGGTACTTCTATAATGCTCATCCATCTTTACTTTCCTCAGCTGAAGTTCTCCTGACAGGTCTTTGTAGCATGGGACACATTTTAGTACAATTTTGAAGCAAGATATTTGCAAGTTACTTATAATTTTCCAGAGCAACAAAAGTTCTGTTTGTGATTTCTTGTTAGGAAGAGTTGTATGATGCAAGTTGAAATTATGCAGGGTATGGCTGCAAAATATGCGATATACAGAAAATAGGATTGTTTAAGAGGAATATGATTGTATATAAATATACCTTTTTAGCAAAGTAAATTGCAAAACTTAAAATTATTAGAAAGTGTGTATATGTGTGTGTGTGTGTGTATATGATGTGTATCTGTGTATTTATGATACCAGATTAATAGGGACACTTTATTATCTATGAAGTTATAGATAAATAATCTGTTAGGCATGCTGATACCTGCACAGAAGGTGTAGTTTAAAGGAACTTTTAAAGGCTGTAAAGCGAGTAACTGTCAGGTATATTTAATTCTAGCTATGAAATTTTTTTTGCCTTATTCTGTGTGGAAAAGGATTTGTATAAAATTGCAATGAAGGATTTGTAGAAAATTGCATTTATGCAAACCTTTGAAAGTGCCCAACTATCCATGTAGGAGTTCTGTTTCCAGGATCCCTAACAGTCCTAGGAGCCTCAAATGACCTTTGAAAGTGCTGTGTAGTTACGGTATCACACAGCTGGGCAGCAGTGTTTTTGTCTTTGTCATTCAGATGGGATTCTCAGTTAATCAGAGAAACGAAGATTTTGAAGAGATAGTAGAACCATCATTAATTCTGCCAACCCTTGTTTGGCCGGTGTAGTTAGAAATTATTTGGACCAAAACATAGCTCCAAATCCTGTTTTTCTGTAAAACTGTTGACAGCGTTCTCTAGTACCATTAACTTGCTTCACACTAGTGAAGCTCGTGCAGTCTGTTTTTCTTTGTACTCGTGAACCTTGTGCACGGTGTTTAATATCATTTCGGGGCAGACCTGGAGAGGCAGCTGTTCCCGCAGCCTGCCGCTGTTCCGTTCCCTGCCATGGATAGCTGGAAGTCTTGTGCCCTCTTGTGGTACGCACTTCCCAGGGAAGCGTCAGGCAGCAAGCCTGGCATCCTGTCCGTGTCGTCTGCTAGGGCACAAACAACACTATATTGGGAAACAAAGTGAACAAGGGTGCTAAAAATCGTGAGCCTGTCTAGATAAAGACAAAAATATCCATTGTTTCATGCACAGAGATAAGTCGGGTAATAATTAACCCCATTAGCACCATAGTCAGTTAATCAATACCAGCAATAAATCTGTGTGACATAACATATCCAAGTTAAGATTCAGAAGATGCCAAAGAAGAAATTATTTGATACAGTGTTAACATGATAAGGCTGGAATGTTTTTGAAAGTGGGTGAAAATTTCATTTTCTGATTCTGTAGTTTAAAAGGTCAGTTTTAGCTGCATCTTCATTAAAATGGTAAGTTGTTAGCAGTGATAATGCTCCCAGTTTTTAAGTTGTGTATATACCTGTGCTGAGTTGGAATGTAGCCAGCCTTCAGTTTATCCTTTTATTGCAGTGCTTGACCAAAAGGTTTGTTCTAGGGAGGGCTCAGCAGCACAGGCAGTTAGCAGAGGAAAAAGATACTCAAACAACCTTTAGCAGAGAAAAAAAATATTCAAACAACCTCAGATGTGAGACTCAGGCACTGTTAAAAATATTCCTAATTCTCAGTAGTACGTATGATAATGAAAGAAAAGATCCCTGTTAAAGAGAGGTTCAGGGTAAACATCACTTACTTTACTGTGCTTAAGTGTACTGAACTTCCAGCTTTTCTAAAAAATAAATAATATCTTTTGAGCTATTTGAATTGGCAAACAGAAGCAGCAAGAGTAATTTCAGGTCCTGAAAAAAACAAAATAGGCAAAGGCTGTATGCTGGTGGGAGGGGGAAGGGATGTGGCTTCTGGTCCTCTAATCAAAGGCAATTGCTCTGGTCTTCCCTTGTCCCCCTTTTTTCACAGTGACCTATCCAAACAAGTGCAGTGTACTCCTCCTGACAGTAAACAGCAGGATTTTAATATCATTTCAGTGGATAGTTATATTAAGTCCTTTTCCCCCCCCTCTTATATGTTCCTTTGAAGAGTGATTGCTTACACTGAATGGAAGATGCCAACTGGTGGTGACCTCGTACAATGTGAACTATGTGGGCAGTGCTTTTCTAAATGCTTCCTCTATTTTGTGTGTCCCTTCGGAAAACAGCAGCGGGAAAAATACTGAAAAAGCAGTGGAAGACCTGTAGGTCTTGTGGATGTTTGGTTGTAAATGATGTGGTAGCTTCCTTTTCCCAATTACGTAGGATGACTCCTGCACAGAGCCTATTACTGAAATGAGCGTTGGGTGGAACACCTGCTCCCAAATGTTTTTCACACTGTTGCTCTCCTTTGTCCCTTGTAGGTATGGAGAGTGCAATCACACTGTGGCAGTTCCTTTTGCAGTTGCTGCTAGACCAGAAACACGAGCACCTCATTTGCTGGACGTCTAATGATGGCGAATTCAAGCTACTCAAGGCAGAAGAAGTGGCTAAGCTCTGGGGACTCAGAAAAAACAAAACTAATATGAATTATGACAAGCTGAGCCGAGCGCTCAGATACTATTATGACAAGGTAAATTTTGTTATTCTTATGCAGACTAAGAAAATAGAAATGATACCAGTTAATATTTCTCCTCTCTGTGGAAGCTATTCAAAAGTTCCTCTAACTAGCCATGATACTAGAAGGAAAAGATTGTAGAACACAAATACACAAATATTGTAGAACACAAATCTTGCATTTCACATTTCTCAATTTTAGACTCCAGTAAATTCAAGGAGTTTCCAAATTGTTTCCGCACCCTTTTTCGGATGAATATTATATTGTTTTTACTAATTGATATTAAATCTTCTCAGGATTAGCTTTCTTTAAATGGATATTTTTCAATAAGCTATCTGAATTCCAAGTTACTAGGTTTTACTATTTCCTATATTCTTTAAGATGAAATATTAATAACAAAGACTGTTACAGATTTTGTATATTACAAAGGAAAACTTCATAGCCATGCTCAGTGGCCTGTTCTCATCTTGATTTTCAGGAAAGGGGGTGAGATGGGATTATACAGTGAGTAATGCCAGTGTTCAGCACAGTTAGGGCATGTTTGCTGCTGCACAAGGCAGAGGAAAGGAGATACTGTTTCTGGACTGACCTTAGAGTACTGTTGTCATGTATTATTTGTAGTGCACTAATTCTTGCAGGGCACGGTGGGGCTGAGTGCTGTGCAGTCAGTCTAACACAGTCATCAAAAAACATGTTGACTGCAATTAACAATGAACAATTTGATCATCAGACTCTTCATGACTCACAAGGACTTCTTCTCCTTAAAAAATTTTTTTTGTTTCAGATTTAGAGCTGTTAGTGTTTTGTCCACTAGAAGTCAGATTTTCCCACTTAACGTGTTTCAAAGGTGGCCTGACTGAGAAGGCACAAAAGGATTCGGTGAGGACAGTGCAGCGGCTGTTCCGAGCAGTGATGTGATGAATCCCCTTCACTAAGTGCTAAAAAGGCTTCTGCTCAGCATGGGGAAGCTTGCTTCATTATATGACTCCAACCCCTCTGGTTATAAACTTGACTGGGACCAATGGAGACAGAGTGCCTGCTGGGGCATGAACAGCACAGCCAGGCAGAGCCCAAATATGCAGTTTAGTGACTGAACAGATATTGCTTAAAAACAAGGAACAAGAAATTTGTAGCACTTGTGCTTTGAGATCTCTCTGATCTCTTTGAAGTAATGGAATATAATGGTTCCTTTACCTGAGACTCTCTTGCTTCTTTTATCCCTTAACCTTTTTTCTTAACCCCTGTTCTGTTTGCAGTTCCCCAGCACACAGACACCCCTTTGTCATCTGTTTTGTCTCACGTAGCATCTGCCAGAGTGGCTGTACAGTGTCTTCATCAGGGCTCTGGCTGAGGTGGCTGCTTGCTGTTTGTAGAGATGCTCTTCTGTCTGACAGTTTTATCTAAGCGTGGCACAAAGATTTTGGCCATTTTTCCAGGCGTTCTGCAGTCCAGTGGAGGTCGTAGCTCCTAGATGAAAAGAAGGATAAGTTCTTTCTTCACCATGTATTGCAATCAGGGTTTGAACCTCAACCCAAACCTGTGGCTATTTCTATTTAAATTGAAAGAGTAACTCCTTTGGAACAAAAGAGCGGGAGCTTCTCACTCTGTGAGTATAGTGTTTTGTGTCCTGTAGGTTCCCAGACAGTGGAGAAAGGTGGATTATTGGGAGAGTGCAGAGGGACAGAGCAACGTGCTGCAGGTTTTCAAGTGTGAGAGATAATGGCATAAGAGAGCAGATAGTGAATCCTTGTAGACTGGCAGGGCGTGCTCAGCAGTGAGTTCAGTCCTAAACGCTTCCTCTGCCTTCAGTTCAGTCTATACTGCACAGCACAGAAGGGAAGAAGTCAAGAAGGGGAGAGAAGGCTCCTCTTGACACTCTTCCTTCCCTCCTGCAGAACGAAAGGGGAAGGACTGAGGAGGTGAAAGAGCTGAGGTAGCCTTAAGGAGCCTTCTGAGATCCTCATCCCCTCCCTACTTGTGTGCAGTGATGGATGTGTTGGCAGCTGAGGGTGCTGGGGCAAATGGGATGCACACTGAACAAATGGGACAAACATTTAGCTGCATATGGGGGAGTGGCAGTGGGAAAGATGAGACAGAACCCTGGACAAGACTTCATTTGCATTGTGGAATTATTGACAGGGATTTCTCTACCTATAACCTAAGTGATCTGGCAGCATGTGAGTTTGAGACAGGGGTCAGTGATTTTTTCAAAATTATGGTAGCGCATGGGCTGGACCTTCCTTTCCTGGACTGCCCTCTGCTCTTACTGCATACAGCTGACACTGAACTAATGTTTCATGGTCTATCTTTGAAATTATTCACCATGGAGAAATAAAAGCCGATCGCTGGATAAATGGGGGGTTTATGAGCCTGCCTTTTGCTTGGGGGGAACACTGGCTTGTTAAAATTCATCATCTGATTCATCTGAACTTAAAAGTAAATTAATTCCAGTACTGGAGAAAAATAACACAATTAGGACAAGTTCCTTAGCCTGGCTTTGAAAGCAAGCATGACATGCTGTTGAGGCTGATGGCTAGATTTATGTTAAATTCACATTAAAAGCACCCCAGGAAATGTAGAGTATGGCATGTCTTGATTGTAATTTGCTACCATGATTATAGTTGCTAAAGGTTTGTAGATAATCTGAAGACCCCCATATCCTGTTTCATTCGTTCCCCAAATTCCTCCCCCTCCTCCCCCCCCCTTATTTTTATTTAATGCATTTCCCCTATTGCCTCAACAGAGCAGCAGCACAGATGACAGATAGCACTGAGGAAAGGCATCCTGCACTCTACCTACAGCTTGTGTCCATCTTGTCACACACTTCTGCCGGTCAGAAATCTCTTGTAATGCTTTCAGGCAAGGAAACGCTTCAGCACCGTTCCCACACAGAGCACTTTAGTTTGAAGTAAAATACCTTTAAAAGTAGGGTTAATAAGTTTCTTTTTTTTTTTTCTCAAGTTGCTCAGTTATTTTGTTTTCCCGGTAGCTGTAATGGCACATATCTTTTGGAAGTCACCAGGGGTTTCAAGATATTGAAAGTCCCTATGAATATTTCAAGATGACACCACAAGAGAGAAGCTAGTGAGTTTTCCTGTGAGGGTTTTTTTTTTTAAGGGAAGGAGGGTAAATCCAGGAAATTACATGCAGATACTGACATTAATAGGATGTAGCAGTTGTGGAAGTCAAGTCCTCAGAAGTTAGGAAATACAAGAATCACAGTTCCCTGGATAACCCTAATGTTTGCATGAGTTATGCTGCATCTTTAATTACACAGTCACATACTGTTGAGATGAGCAGCTATTCAGTATTTTTGCATCCTCTCTGAACAGTATGTGACCCCAGGCTTTACTCAGCGAGTGCTATTCAGTCTGTTTCAGTTTTAGTTTCAGTTAATGGCTGCCCACTTGCTTAGATGGCTTGGCAGTAGTATTAAAATAATACGGGCTGCTTTGTGCTTATTGCAGTGCAGGGGACAGGGCTTCTCAGGTACTCCCAGGATTCAGAGGTTCCAGCGCATTCACTCCCCTCCCATAACAGGTCAAACCCAGTAACCTGGTTACTGGTTCCTATTTTTAATGTCCAAGGGTGGGTGGCAGCATGGAAGAATTGTTTTGGGCGAGGGTCCCTTGCTTGGGTGCTTACAGAGCTTCAGGATATAAAGTGATAGTGAAAACTGTTATTTTGCTTTTGGGAAGGTCTTCTCTTAACATACCTCAGGGGAAACAGAATCCTACCATGAAACAATAGCAGTGTGATTGTGCTGGAGTACCAACTGTACATTTTGTAGTGGTGCAGGTAAGAGGTGTTACAAGGAAATACTTAAAGAAGCATTAGAAAGTACCTTTACAGAAAACTGGGAGGAGCTTCATCCAAGAGTGATTTGTGGAAGTCAAGAGAGTGCTCGGCTGAAATGGCATAAATGGTTATATAGTGCTATCTGTATGGAAAGATGGGAGTAAAGAATTTGATACTCAGTAAGAGGTGATGGGTAGAGGAGAAAAACCAAGAACACCTACCTTGAAAAGAGACATAAAATAGTTCATGTTTGATGTGAGAGAAAGGGATGTCCAGTGAACTGCAGCAGAGAGAGCAGAGAACCTGGTCATAGGTGCCAGCCAGAGAAATAGCCTTTCTCTTCCAGATGAGTGGAGGTGAGTGAGGAAAGACTGAAATCCAGCTAAATGAGTGCCTTGATCTTCCAAAGGTCAGTACAGGTTGCACAGTGTAGTAGCACCTGTGCCTGCATCAAAAATTTTACAAAATCTGGCTTCTACACACACAGTATAATAAGCATACCTGCATGATCTGTGATGTTAGCAGAATCTGCCTGCCTGCACATGCTGATGTGGACACACCTCCATTTTTCAGAGCAAACCATCCTGCCACAGGTACCTCCTGCCAGCATATGTACTTCGGACACCGGAGTGTGAGCAGCCCTCTGTCTGGGTAGGGGTCCCAATAGTTGGAAGCAGCCTGGATAGAGTTCTGTGAGGAATTCGTAGCCTGTGTTCCTACACGTGTTGCACCCCTCAGTACTCTTGGAGCCGGGGAACTTGCAACACATCTAAGTGGTACTTAAGAGCAGCAGCTACAGCTCTGGTCTTTCTTCTTTCCTGACCAGGGATGTTTAGTACCTACAGACAAGTTCATCCTGCTCTGTCATAAATTTTGAGATCTCAGGCATCCTGATTATAGGTCACTGGTGGGGAAAATGGTCTTCCTGCTCCTGAGGTCCTTCATTACTCTGAAGTTTGACTAGGAAGTGGATCCCATTTCCCAGCTCAGTCTCCCAAGTGGCTCCTGCAGCCAGCAAACTTGCTAGCTAACAGGTTTGGGCCAACCCACTAAAATCCTTCAGTCACACTGGTAGTATAGTTACACATTTGCTCTAAATGGCTGAAACAGGGAGTAGGAGTCAGAGCTGATGAAAATGAAACACAAACACATGACAGATTTCAGCAGTGCATATGCATAGTTGGCACAACCCCTCCCTAGTATAGTCTAGTTTAAGCTGCAGGGGAACCAGTCCACCGAGCCTTGGGCATCCAGCTCAGCCAGCTGCTCTGTGGAGAAGGACAGGGGCAGAGGAGACCCATCCCTGCAGCTGGTGATTCAGAGCTCTCGGGTGAGGCTGGTTTTGGAGGGCTCATAAAAGGAGTTCCTGAAGTGCTGGGGTGTGAATAAGCCTGAGCTCCCTAACACATGATGTGCTGGAGCAGGCAGCAGGCAGCGCTCTGCCCAGCTCGTGTCAGCGGCTTTTGAAGCACTTCTCAACAGGGTGGGCTGGTCGCGTTTGCTGTAGTCACTGTTTGGTACACTGGGGGCAGAGGAGGGGAAGTGTAAAGGGTTCGAGTGAGGAACAGCCAAGAAGCCAACAGAAGAGGGGCATTCCCTGCTGCCTGCCCTCTCTCCGACTGTCAGAGAGTGCTGTCTATTGATAAGATTGTTTTTTAAGCTGTTGGACTGGAGCCCCTGCTCTCGTCCCAGTTGCTCATTTCTTTTCCGCAGCAGCTGCACGGGCCCAGCAGTCCTTCCTTGGCTCCCTGCAGCCCTGGCCAGCAGCCACCAGCACTCATTGCGAGCCTCTTCGTGAGGGAACTCACCTAGAAAATTCAAACAACAACAATAAAATAGGGCTAAATGTTCACATGTACTTACTGTCCTGCCACCAAGCAAGTGGTCTAGTCTTCCAGCAGGTGCATTCTTTGCCCTTTCAAACTGCTTGTTGTGGTGCCTGCCACTGTCTTCTGTGGTTTGAACCGTCATAGCTCAGAATGGTTCTGACAGATCACTGAGGTGATGGTAAAAATACGCTGCTTTTTACCTTCAATTGTATGTCAAAAAAATATAGAAAAGTCGGTGCCTTTCCGAGGCACTTCATTAATTTGTGTCCTTATTTTCTCTTGCATGCTGGTGGAGATTTCCTCAGGCTGCACATTTAAGAGAAGCCTGCAAAATGCTTGAGGGATCTGCACTCGAATCTTTTCATCTCCAGCCATCGTTAAGTGGGCCTTTGCTGCAGGCTGGTGGAGCTGGAGGAGCAGCACTGCAATGTTCTTAAAATATAACTATATTTAATAATAACAAAGGAAGTATAAACTCACCAGCCCGTTCAGTTGCTTTTTATAGCAATGTTCCCCCGTTTCAAGCCTGCATCAGTGCAAAAGTGCAACCCTTAAATACATTTAATCTTGTTCTGCTGGGAGTCACATTTTCCAAGGAGGATCTCAGTTGCTAGTGCTTGATGTTACAATAACTCAAAGTTGCCAGGAGCAGAGGGGAGGCATTATTTTAAATTAAAACATATATATTAAAGAAAGAAAATAAAAATCCAATTGGGATGGTTTTTTTCATTTGTGAGTAGTTTGGAGGTTTTGCTTTTTGGAAAAACAATGCAATATCGAGAGTGCAGAAAAAGTGCATTCATCCAATGTTGCATCTAATTAGCAGTGAAAAAAAAATCTAGGCCAAGCCCAAAGCCATGGGAATTAAAGCTTATGCAGATTGAGATTCTGTGGGCTAACTATTTTTCCTGAACCTTTGGAGGGCAAAAAAAGACACTGCGGCATCTGCCAGGTGGGTAGGTGTGTGTACAATTCAGCATGGAAGAGGGCAGCTTCGTGCCTTTAGTCTGAGCTTGCTGAATTTAATTCTTCTCTTTGCTTCAGATCCCTGTTATCAACTTGGGAAACAACATTTTCTGTTTGTGACACAGCTCCTGACCTGTGCAAAGCTGCATCCCAGGGTTCTTTGTAGGGTTAGTTTTGTATTCAGGAAGGTGCCTGAATGAAATGCCAGGACATTGAGACAGATGAATTACAGAGTGCAGTAGCTCAGCTGAAAGACAGAAGAGGTTCTGATACCCAAGTGCAGATTCTTTCACAAAAGGATCCTTGCTTTCGTGACTGAACACAGTGTAGTGCAGGCACTACAAGCCCCCAGCACTACGTATTGTCCATACGTAGAGAAAGATGATGTTTCTTTTCCTTTTCCTTCTTTTTTTTTAAAATTTTCAGACAGTCTAACAAATGTTTCCACTATTGGTGTCAGAAGCTGTGGTAGAACGAAAAACCAATTAGATTTTTAGGAAATTTGTAAATATTTACATTCCCATATGTACAGCAAAGCAGATGTCTGCAGAATACCAGCTGGAGGTGCAGCAGATGTGCTGGACTAAAGGGAAGCCTCTTGGAAAGGGTTTTTTCAGAGGCAACTTAACAAACTCTCCACCAGGGGCTTCAAGAAGAGAGAAATTAGCATGGAAATCTCAGGACCTATTTCTTCTTTTGTTCTGCAGCACTTGGCTTAGGGTGGTAAATGTTCCAGTCCTTAGGCCAGGCCTATGCCATAAACTTCCTCTGTGGAGGAGCTCACATATCCTTGAGGACATCGGGCATCGCGTTAGAGCAGGCAGCCAGCCTGGGTATGCAGGAGGAGAGCTAGGACTAGAAACAGGATGCTCATAAAAAGTCTCGAAAGGAATCAGTTCTTTCCACAAAGGGGACACTTTAAGAAAAAAATAAATGGCTCTACAAACCTTTAAAAGGTTTGGGATTTTTTCAATAATTAATTTCCATAGTCAGTTTAGACTGATGAAAACCTTCTGCCTGCACCAGTAGCATCCTGAGCCTAGTGCAGGCCTGGAGGTAGTGCAGGGGATACCGCAGGACACAAGTACTTTTCCAGTCCCTGCAAGGGGTTGCATTTTCACAGACATAAGTTCACGATCATTGACGGAAAGACAGTCACTATCAGTTTAGCTCGAGCCCTTCCTTAGGTGGTAAGGAACAGAGGGTAAATAACTAGGGCCAGGAGGCTGGGGTGGTTTTGTCCCTTGCAGACGTTCTGAGCGTACTTCATCCTCAGGGTAGTTGGTGTCAGATTTAGGAGGCATGAAGGAAGGAGTTTGCCTTTATTGCGGAATGCAGGTGGCGGCACGGCTCGAATCCACAAGGCAGCAGAATTGCTTTTACTGGAAAGAAAATATTCCCAAGCTGTTTCAGAGGAAGCAGAAGTAAAACAGGCCACCAGTAGGTCTTTGTCACCTAGTGATGGTGTTTTTGTTGGAAACCATCGGGAGCTGGGAGTGGACTCCCTGGCTGAGCAGAGAGAGGTATTGGAATAAGCCAAGGGTGATCAGCATTTGGAGCCCCACAAAATGACCTGCTTTGCTTGACACGGGAGCACTGCCCCCCACCCCTGTGTTTACAGTACTGGGTGCCTCTAAAATGCTGATCTTTCTAGCACCTTCTTTGTATTTGCAGAACATCATCAAGAAAGTGATCGGACAAAAATTTGTGTACAAGTTTGTCTCCTTTCCTGAGATTTTAAAAATGGATCCACATGCTGTGGAAATCAGCAGAGAGAGCCTTTTGCTGCAGGACAGCGACTGTAAGATGCCTTCGGAGAGCAGGGATCAGCACAAGCACAGCTTGTCAGCACTGAAAAGCACAAGCCGTAACGAATATATCCACTCTGGCCTGTACTCCTCTTTCACTATCAACTCTCTGCAGAACCAGCCAGACCCTTACAAGACAATCAAAACAGAAAAACTGGAGGAGAAGTCAGAAGGAAACACACCAGTGGAGGAAGTCCGGACTGTTATCAGATTTGTGACAAACAAAACAGACAAACAAGTTACGAGGCCCATGGTGTCGTTGCCTTCTACTTCTGAAACAGCAGCTGCCTCTGCTTTCCTCAACTCTTCAGTATCAGCTAAAATATCTTCCTTAATGCTACCCAACAGTGCCAGCATTTCATCTCCATCATCATCCTCCTCCAGGTCACCATCTCTGTCTCCCACCTCACCCCTCCCTACAGAACACAGGAGCTTCTTCCTTGAGTCCAGTTGCCACGACTCAGATTCCCTTGAGCCTCTGAACCTCTCCTCAGGCTCCAAGGCCAAATCCCCATCTCTTCCCCCAAAGGCTAAAAAACCCAAAGGCTTGGAAATCTCTGCCCCGCCTATGATTCTCTCCGGCACCGACATCGGTTCCATCGCCCTCAACAGCCCCGCGCTTCCTTCGGGATCCCTGACTCCAGCTTTCTTCACTGCACAGGTAAGACCTGCCTGTCTCCAGGCATTCCCTCCATGTGGCCAAGAGTGTTAGTTCTGTGGGGCTGTCACCATCTGATGGGAAAAAAACCCCAACATATGGGAAAGAGGGAAACACAGCAGTGCTCTGAACAAGGGGGTGGAAAGTAGGTTTCTCCTGGGCTTTGTTCCTAATTGAGTGTGGGAAAAGCCATCACAGTTTACAGACTGCCTGGAAGGATAAGGAGATGGGCAGTCATTAGGGAATTGTTTATCCGTTCAAACCAGCCTCCAGATCTACAAAACGAGCAGGAAAAAGACGAAAGGAAAACCACAGAGGTTTTGTGGGTCACAACTTGAGCATGTGAGATGCTTGGTTAGATTTCTCTACTAGATGTTGCATCCATTCAAACAGTGTGACCTTTTTGTTAATTTCTGAATACAGAGCAACTTAAGTGGTTTCTAAGACAGGCTCTGAAGTCAGTTTCAGTTTCCGAAGTTGCACAGATCCACAGAGTACTTGCCAGAGCTTCCCTTCAGCACAGACCTAGTGAATAACCAGAAGGTTATTTTGTTCTTTTTAATAACGTATTTGTGGTAATGTCAACAGCAAGTTCTCATTTTCAAGCAACTCTATGAAAAAAAACCTAGGAGTTCAGAGCAGAAGAGGAAAACCATATAGATATGACTCAGTATGTGCATTGGTGAGTTTTGTCTTACAATACCACCTCAAAATTAGACAAAAAAATCCAAGAGTAAAATCATCCCAATGTGGAACATCCCTCAAGATCCCCAGCCCCGAAATAACAGTTGATGCAAATACTAGCATTGAATGTAGCAAACTGGACGGTAAATAAATATGTACAAAGGTGTGCTACAAGCCCCCACTCACTTCAGACTGTCTAGGACACACATGATATTCAGAATCCCATCACCTCTTCCCTGTCTGAAGGTGTTAGAGGTGTTTGATGCAGGCAGCATTGTGTGCCTGCGTGGCACAAAGGCCTGGCAGAAATGAGAATGTTGGCAAGTGCTCTCAGCACAGCACTTGCTCTTCTGAGCTTTCCAGCTGGCTGCAGAGTGAGTTTGTGCAGCTCAGGCACACCTATAAGCCACCGAGATACAATGTTGTGTCACCAAGAAAGAGGAGCTGGTGAGCTGACACCTGTCATTTTTGACATCATAAAGCCTTTAAGCGAAGTTATGTTTGGCAGGAAGAACAGAAGTGTGGCAAACCAAAGCTGAGATGCATTGACAAACTTATAACCTCTAACTGTGGTGTAACCACAGTATTTTGTTCGTAGGGAGCAAGTCTGACAAATCACATCAGATGCCAACCAGACACAATGACAGTGTGAGTTATTTCAAACCCACTTTAATCTGCTGCTGCCCCAAACCACAGGATGAACAGAGATTTGTTTCCTCATTTTGAAATTATTTCTTTGAATATTTAACTTTCCCATTCATCTATAAACTGGTGTACTTACTGCCCTGAAAGATGTAGAAGGGAATTATGTTGAGGACTGTGGCACTCCTTTAGCACAAAGGGTAGCTAAGGCTGTGATGAGTGTTACCCAACATAAAGCCATCACAAATCTTATTTACAGGTTGTCCTGTCACAGAAGAGGCCTATGGCATCTGTGTAGGATAGTTTCCGGGTCTAATTATTTAAACTTTTGGCTATACAGCAACATAGCTTTTATCCTCTCCTTTAGCCTTCTTTTTCTATTGTGGATAAGAAGCACCCTGCATCCTAAACACTTGTCCTAGTGAATGTAAAATGAAAACTACATAACAGCTGCATTCAGAGAACTGTAATATCACAATGCAAAATAACTAAACCCAAAATTCAGACTGGAAATCTGCTGTTCATCCCATTATCCAAGGAAGAACATGCATCATATCTCAAACGTTCTCTGATTTACCAGATCCCAGTGCGAAACACCTGCTGCCATGGGCAGGTGCAGAACAGGATGTCTGCTCCAGGAGTGATGTAGGTTCTGAGAAGGTCCTGCTGCCTGAGAGGGTATTTCAAATGGCTTTCCACTGTACCTGCTGGTCATGAGGGGTACCCTCAGGTGGAATGCTGTGAAAGGGCACATGATACACACAATCAATTTCAGAACAGAAATGTATGTGTGACAGCACTTGCCTGCTTTCTAACAGCTAGAAGTGACAAGATTGTACTTACACACATTGTCACAGAAGTCAGGAGCCATGAACATAATTGCTTAACGTAATCCTCTCTGTGCAATGAATTATTTCTATTTAAACTGTTCCTGTGCTTAGACTATAATGATGTTTTTTAAGTAGGAACCTCCCAATGGGTTCCACAGCTAATACCAGATGTACAGCTGCATGCGGGCAGAAAATGAAGTGACACATCAATTTCCGCATGTAATTTAGGGATAGCCTGTCCTGTGGTGGTGTTTACACTTAGGTTTCCTCTGGTGGTTTTGATGCTTGGCTGATGGCAATACTGAGAACAAGCCTGGGAGGCCCTGTGCTCTTTCTGCATTAAATATTAAACGGATTTGGAGGCTTGCTTTGGCTGTCTCTTGGTTCTGGCAGAACTTGCAGACATTAGTGCTCTGCTCATCAAAGGATATGAGCTTTTGCTCAGCACTGTTGTTAGGCGTGCTAGCATGCTTCCAGAGATGAATGGAGGGCAACTCAGTTTCAGATCTCTCTGAAGACTCGCTCTGGCTGCATTTAGGTAGGAATAAACACCTCCAAATTTTCCTCATTATTTTCAAAAGACCCCCTCAAGAGCTGCACTTTCAGTTCTGGGTATCTGCAGCTTCTTAGAGAAAAAATAAAGAATGGAGGCTGCTCAGTGGAGCTCTTAGTACAGTTGGCACAATATTGTGTCCTTAGTTGAATGTTGTTGGGTCTTGCTGCTTACATCTTTGGTTTTAAGGTTAGTAGGCTCTTCTGTAAGTAGATCTGTGTATTTATCCTGACCTAATTCAGGGTGTTGTCAGTCTCCTAAATCTCCATCGGTAGCCGCCTGCCAATGGAACATCAGCCTGAAATGTGGCACAGGAAAGGGGCTCTCACTGGTGCTGCGCCATGGGCCTGGGAAGAGAGTGTTTGTAAAGGACTCTTGACAAGTGCCTGCTTGTCAAGTGTTTTGGGGTTTTTTTTGACAAGAGCTGTCACTTGATGAGATCAAGACTCAGGTCTTCTCCTTGCCAGGCCTCCACCCACTCTTTGCTCCTTTTGTTGTCATGCAGATATATCCCAGCCCTGACTGGTACTCCTGTGACCTGCTGATTTACTGCATCAACACCTTTGCTTTCCCAGTAATACCACAGGTTTATTACTTCTTGGGAAATAACTGTGGTTTCTTCCGTGGGGTTTGGTGTTTCTGATCCGCATTCTTCAGCACAAGGAAGGTGGCTTTCCCTGAACATTTCTCCCCAAACCTCACTTCTTCTGAGATTCCTTAGCAAAACCATTCAAGAGCAGCCAAGGTCTTTGTATTAAACGGCCTTTCAGAATCACCAAGATAACTTTAATGTTTGCTGCTCCTTGTCTTTCCCATCTCTTCTGCTGGTGCCAAACTAACTGACCTTGTTGTGAACTGGAGTGCAAGCATGTCACAGCAGGTCTGTGTTCTGTGTGCCTGCACAGAGCCCCAAACACCGCAGCCGATGCCTCGGGCACTGCTCAGCAATGAAGTCTGTGATACTCGACGTGCACGTGGGCCGAGGCGGTGCCTGTGTGAGCCTGCTCTCTGCAGGGGCAGGCAGGGAGCGGGCTGTGATGGGCCCTGGGGTCAGCAGCTGGTAAGGGGGACCCTCGGCTGTGACTGCCCTACGTGGGAGTTTGTGTTTCTGGCCCAGTGGGGAGAATACATGGCCTGCTGGTTACTACACGGAGATGTAGTGATACTCTCTGTCTTTTGTCTTCTCTTTACGTATTTTAAACTCTGGACAAAAGGGTGGCCCAGTTCAGCAGAGCACCGAGGCAATTGTTCTACTCAGCAAAGCACAGGCTTGCTTTCTAAGTGTGTACTCAAATTCCATTAAGTGCTTTGCTAAATAGGACTGATTTTGATAATTGGCATCAAGATTACTGGTGAGATTAACTCATTATGCCAAATACTTTTTTCAAAACTGTCACATGTTCTTTTTTGGCATGATAAAAGTTTTTCTGGATACAGAATAATTCACATAATTCTTCATTTGAATGAAGATTCGCATGTGCTCTAACTCTACGTCCCCTCCAATTGTGCTTTAAAGAATGCTGAGGGCAATCCCAGCATCATGGCACTGGAAGGAGGCACCTCTGAATTGAGAAAAGCCTTGGATTCTAAGTTCTTGCCATTTTGGTTCTTTTCAAACAACTAGCTGTGCTTTCTGCTGTCCCCCTGGGCACCCAGCCCATACACCTGCCTCTCCCTGCTCAGCCCACGCGTTGCCAGCTTCTCGAAGCCTCTTCCATTACGAAGAGGCGCCATCAGGGGAGTAAACGTCCAAGGCCAGCAGTGCCTCTGAGCTCCACACACGATTGCAGTAATGCTTCAAAAGCTGCAGTCAGGTCAAGGAATTGCTGCCCTTCAAAAGGTAAAACCTGATTCTGAAGGAGACTAGGTGATGGTGGCAGGCACCGGGGCACACACGGTATTATTCCATATGTTACACAGCTGCATGAGCATGGTTCGAATAAACGATAACTGTGCACCTCGTTAAGCAAATAGAAATTAAATCGATTTACATATGAAGGAGTATTAAATGTGCAGGTATCCAGTACTGACCACTGCGGAGACAGGATGCAGGGCTGGGTGGGCAGCTGCTGCTGACCATGCTGCGTGTCTGAATTCACTGGGAAACAGAGCCAGTAGATGACGCGTAAGGCTTTAGAGGGGTGGTGAGTGCTGCCTGGAGCTGTAACTCTGAGCTGTGCATCATGGGGTGTTTTTTGTCTTGCAGACCCCCAATGGATTATTGCTGACCCCCAGCCCGCTGCTGTCTAGCATTCACTTCTGGAGCAGCCTCAGTCCTGTTGCTCCTCTGAGTCCTGCCAGGCTGCAGGGACCAAACACTCTGTTCCAGGTAGGTCTTCCCAATGCACAGGTTTCATTGCTGAACGTGTACGTGTGGAAGAGACATTGGGGAAACATCTCCTCACATCAACCTGGAGCTTTTCAAACAGATCAAGAAAATACAGGTGTTACCAGTCACTTTTAAAGAGAGGCCTACTTACTTCTAACGCAGTCAGAACCTACAGGGCAGTGTCTGCTGCAGCAAGCACACACACATTGTGTGAAGGAAAGAGAAATAAATGCTGGACCCCAGAGAGAACAGGTAACAGAGCTCTCAGAGCTGCAGGAAGAGAGTGCAGACCAGTCAGTGACCAGCCAGGAGAGGGCTGGAACACAGACTCTGGGAAAACCAAGACAGTTTGGGTCTCACCCAGTGAGGTGGGTGTAGATTTATCCTTTTGTCCTAATGAGCTACTTCTCACTCAGAAAGACAAGGCACTCTGAGCCCGAAGGCTCCATTTCCAGTTCTCCTGCCAATTATCCGTGTGTCCTCAACCACGGACACACCTCTGAGCATGACCTCGCCGTATGTAACCGCAGAAAGGCAGCACTGCGTCCACTCTCTCCTGAGCATAGGCAGAGTAAAATTCCCAAAGTTTCACAGAGATGTGGTAAATACAAGTTATTAAATAACCCACGATGGCCACAGCACTCAGCTGCAGCATTAGCCTGAGGCTCAGGAAGAAGATGGTGGGGATGGTATTTGCAGCTCCAGCTGTAGCTGCTGCAAAACAGCTGATTCATTAAGTCACAGGAAAAATTATTTTGATCTGCTGATTGGCAAGAAGCTCAGGAACCCAATGGCCATCTGCACAGCTGAAGAGTGCAAGGACACCCCTGGAATGAACACCCTGACTGCTGTGGAGGGTCAGCACTAACAGAGGAGAAGGCTGCTGCTGGACAGGGACCCTGTGTTAGTCTGTGAACCTTCAGGGAGGCTGACTGCCCAAATCCAGAGCTGGGCTTTAGCTCAAG
Organism: Mohoua ochrocephala; assembly: GCA_013398855.1. NCBI lineage: Eukaryota > Metazoa > Chordata > Aves > Passeriformes > Acanthizidae > Mohoua > Mohoua ochrocephala. Next base: position 312,109 of record VZTA01020600.1, read on the forward strand.
TAGTTGCTCAGGTATTGTCTGCACTGGGATAGTCAGTCTTTCCACCTCCAGCTGCACATGGAGCTCAGGGCTCCTTATTTGTGTTTCAGATTAACTCAGTAATCCCTACTGGACCTTAGTTTTGCACACACGGTTAGAAACAGCCAGACATTTCATCTGAGAAGTGCCTGCACCAAGGCCTGGGATGAGCTCGTCTGGACACATGCTGGCCATTCCCTGGGGGAACTGAAAGTGAGGAGTGGCCTTGGCTTTCCCTTCTGAGAGACCCAAAGGGCCTTGTAACTTATGTTTGATTCAAGCAAAGGCCACAATGACAAGTTGTAGAGCACAAAGCCTTATTTTAACAGCAAATAGGAAATGAAAACCACAGCTGAAGCCTGGTCAAGCCCACTGAGAGCTGATGGGTCAGCCAGTGTAGGCGTCAGGGCACAGCTCTCCTCAGGCTGCCTGCACAGGCCAGCCCACACTCCATGTGTACCCAGGGAAGAGCTTGTAATCAGGTTCTGTAATGACTCTTGGCAGAAGTGATGGAAGCATTTCCTGAGGTTTGGTGTGGTTAAAGCAGAGGTATCGGCCAGTCCGGGCCACACCGGGAGCACGGTGCCAGGCCCCCTGCAGCACCGCGCTGCTTGGCCCAGCTTCACACGGAGTGGTGGCAGGCAGGAATCACCAGCTACCATCTGAGTGGAAGAGTAAACTTGTTACGAGCACGTTATTATGTGCATGTGGAGGGGGTGGTTATACCACGGTTGCCTGTCCAAGGACTGATCTGATAAGGGGTAAAAATACATCAGATGCTCGAAGTTGTTGAGCTCTGTCTCCCTCAAGCCAACAGAAACCCAGCACAGCTCATGGAGCTGGGCCTCGAGGCCAGATCAGTATCTACCACTGGGATAATTCCTGCCTCATGCTGCAGCAAGTTTATTCCACCTACTTGCGTTACTTTTTCTCAAGTCAGATGTTAAGAACTAGTCAGTACCCACCACTGCAGGCAAGGTGCAGTCACGATGCCATCACGAACTAGGAACATACGGCTTCTGTATGGAATAAGTTTTTTTGCACGGCACTTCAGCAGCAGCAGGTTAATATACATGACAATACATTGTGCTTCGCATGCTGAACGACCCGGCAGAGCCAGTTCGTAGTTTCTGAGTGAACGCAGAAACTGTACTTACTTGAGAGTAATTTTCCCCGTGCTTTGTATCCCCTGTTGTACTTTTTCTGCCCCAAAACTACATCTCAACTTTCACTTTTGCCAAACTCTTCCCTACATAAAAGACAGACAAAAAGGATGTATTGTAATTAATAGAGTGTAGACTGAAAAACATTTCTGGAAGCAGAATGGATAGCCAAGACTGTAGTGTTCGCTTTCCCAGGGTGATGATAAATGTATTATGGGATCTTTTATATAAAAAATAGCCAATAACAGATTTTTATATCCTCGTGCATTTACAAATTATTCAGGTTTTGTCCTCTTTTTTGCATTCCTAATGGCTGATGCAGGCATTTGATATATGTCTTACTGTGTAGACATCGCAACTCTTGAAACCATCTGGAGCCAGTTGTGAATGCTAAATCCGTGTGCTTCTTGGGCTGAATGTTTTGAGATAAAGAGTAATTTTCACCTTTTGGCCTCTTACAGTTTCCAACTCTGCTAAATGGTCACATACCAGTGCCACTCCCCAGTCTGGACAGAGCCTCTTCACCAGTCCTGCTTCCTCCAAATGCTCAGAAATCCTGATGACGCCTCATCACACCAAGGACGTATTGGTGGATTTAACACTTCATTCCTATGGGCTAGTTTTTCCTGTGTCATGAGAAGGACATTGTGAAACCCTTTATTACTTTGGTTTGCACTTTTCATTACATGGATAATCTACTTTTATTATGTTAGCATTTTTCAACAGTGTTTATATATAAAAGTATATATAAATCTGTTATGCATTAAATGAATTATAATTTTTTTATATCATAGCTCTCAAGTGTTGAACACTTCTGTTGGTGATGAAGTACTTTTCGTAATAGATTGCAACAATGTATCTAATAGGGATGTGAAGCTTCTTTTTAATCCCTTTTTCTGCATATTATGCATTGTGCTTGTGTAAACTATAACCGGCTGTGCCTTCTTTTGCATAAAGTCATGTAAATGATTTATATATTTTCTAGTATTAAGATAAAAAGTTGAAAGAAAAAAACTAGTATTGAACAGCCCTATGGTAGTATTTCAGTATTTTCTCCACAGATAGGCCATATGATGCAGTGTATTAATGTAACTTTGTATTAAGTGCTTTCAAATTGTATAAAAATAGCCTTATAATTTTTCTTTGCTGAAGTGAAAAACGTAATCCATGTTACAGCCAGGAGATGTAGTTCAGAGTAGCAGAGCCACATTTACACATTTATGCCCAAGTTCTTCTGTCAAGTTGCAACAGGGAGGAACTGGGCTGTGTATGTCCATGACACGTTTCCAGCATTTGAGAATACTTCTCTAGAAAAGGAGACATTGCTCAGAATTTATTTGGCCTATACTTCTTATGAACTGTCAACATTACAGCTGGAAAGAGTGCAGGTAATCTCTGTCCTCCCAGGGAATGAGGCTCATTCCCGATAATTTCCAGGTGCTTTGTTCAGCTGTGCCAAGTGCCTTGTACTACTTCCCTGGAAAGACTATTGGAGCTACTCAAGCTCAGGAGGTCACATTTCCCCTTCCCCCAAACCTGAAGAAGTTACAGGTCTGTAAATTGATGCCTGGTGCTTGCAAAGAGGCAGAGACTGTACATGTGGGATGTTTATGTATAAACAGATGAATTCTGGATGAAAAAACAGCACTGTGTTACTATATACTTGCAACTTGGACTTACTGGGTATGTCCTCTACCTTGAGGGGATGGTTTAGTCATCTAAATGTCAGGTTAGGATTAGGCCAGACTCCCTGGCACCACAGACTCTAATCCTGGCAGGGCTGATGCAAATCTTCAGTTTCCTGAGGTGGCTAAATTGGCTTGAATGCAGCTTTACTGTGTCGGTTTTTCAGATGAGACCTTAAAAGCCCAATCCGATTCCTGTTTGTGACAGGTCATTCGAACCTCTACTTTGCTTTCTGGCCGAGCAGCTGGCCACGGTCCGTTCTTTTTGAAATGTATGCAGTGAGTTGTCTGCTGATTTTCTGCTTGGATGCATTTCAGTGATGATGTGTGTAGTTATTTGTAAAGTGCTTTTGGATCCTTCAACCTGAAAGGTGCTAAATAAACATTTTATTAATGCAGTTCTGATGTTGAAAAGCCATTTTTGGGGCAGAGGTGGTTGACAAAAGACAGCAGGAATTTTCCTCAGGCTCCTGAGTGGCACAACCAAAAATGACTCGTCAGTTCCACTCGCAGTGATAAAAACCTGCTGTATCCATGTAAGTAGCAGCTGATAAACACAGCAATTAAATGCCAGACATGAGGAGAACGAATGAAGCACTTGGGATGTCATTTGCGCGACTCAGCGCTTCAAGAGCTCAAGACGTGTCACCCCACGGAGTCAAAAACAGAAGATGAACCTACGCAAAATTTATGAGTGAATGCAAATTTTATACAGAGTAAAATCAGAACAGGTTGGAAGAAAGGGCAGCGCGTAACTGATGGGACTGACGACGTTAGTGGAGATAAATCACAAGGGCAGACCGAGCATTTCTCTTCCCACGCGTTCGTCCCAGGTACACGGAATAGTTTTCAATAACCAAGTTACAGAGAGGCAATTATTTCACACCACAGAGCTGACTCCTGCCTCGTTTTTAAAAAAACCATGAATACTTACTTACACCTGTAAGGCATGAACAGCAGCATCGGGGCTTGTCTTGTACGTGCCACTGCAGCTAATGGGAGAAGCCGGCATTGAGACAGCGTTTGTCACTATGAGTTTAAAAAGCAAAGATGAAAACGTACTAGTATTGAGTATTACATGTTACAGTGCAAAAAACCAGTTGACCATGAGAGGAGGGAGTGTGTGACAGAGATTCTTAAATGTACCTGGATTCCCATGATTTTGTTTCTTCCAAGGTTTTACTATTAATAAGGCAGAATTTTTTCTTCTCAAAAGGCTCAACACACCCACAGCTTCCCTCCCACCCTCCAGCCCTTAAATGATTTTGGACTTTTCTTAAAGATAGCAGAAAGCAACAATTCTAGGACAAAATCCTATTTCAAAAAATTACTGGAAAGGATCTGTGAGAATCCAATAAAACAATGGAAGACACAGAAAGTGGGAAGAAGTGCTGTCTCCTCATCTTTGAGAGAATAAAAATAGCAAGAGAACACATCTTCTGCTAGGTGACTTTTCGGTTGAAAAAAAATTGGCTGTCAAAATCTGCCTTCTCAATCAGTCAATAATGTGGAACAAAAATGTTTGCTATTGGGAAGTATTTATACAAATAAAGTCTAGCCTCTCAAGTCTAACACTTACATGAAACACTAGACCGTTACGCCTTATGGTTTGAAGAAAATATTCTATTGGTAATCTACTGAATTTTATTAACAGGTATCTTTTTAACTGTAGAGAAAAATCAAATAAATGTTTTTAAATAAATACTGTGGAAGTGTCAATATTTCTGTGGCATGGAGAGCTTCCACGCCAACAATCCCGGAGAACAAAATGGGAGTTTATTCTCTCTTCAGTATTCTTGGTAGTAATTGCAATTTGATTGTACTTGGGGGATTCATTACAGGATTTGCACTTTATTCATGCTTCAGCAATACACAAAAAGGTCCCAGTTACTGTACAGACTGGGTGCATGACATCCTGTCATCAGACAGGCACTTACCCATCTGGAAATACCGGCCAAAGAAGTGAAGAACTGTCAATAAGATTTCTGTGTAAAGGGGAGGTGGTCCTTTCAAACAAGACTATAGGGTTAATTTTAACACAACATCTCTGCATTAAGAGGCTGTGTGATCTCGTGCCTACAGGAAACATCTTCAGAAGCCATCATGACACCCAAATGAATTTAGAAAAGGCACAGTAAGTACAGGTAGTCTTTTATGTAGGGGCATAGCTATTCCCTTCTGATCTTCAGACTGTCTGTATATCCTGTAGGATAAACAAACACGGGCCTCAGATTTAAGCATATCCCTCCAAAGTCATCAGAAGACTACACCTTTTAAAATCCGTTTTAGCCCCAAACTGTAACTGCTCTTGCCAATTAATGTGTGAGTGCTCTGCCTACACAGATGGAGTACAAACCTATTTCTTGAGGGCAAAGAGACTGACAGCACGAGTGAGAAGCAGTATGAATTTATTTAAATGAAAAACGCAGAATGAACCTCAAGCAAGGACTCTGGAGCAATCAGCATCATGGCCTGCCTTGGGTGGGGGCTGGTATTTGAAGAAAGCATCCTAGAAGAGAGGATTCTAGGATACGTTGGACTCCTTTTGTGAAAGATTCTCATCAGTTCACATTCACTCTGCAAGAAGCGCAAATGCATAAATGTAAACTTAATTATTCCTAACATGGCTCCAGGCCAGCTACCCCCTCCTGCAAATCAAATAAGACAGTGAAGAAAGGAAAAAACAGTCTTTGAAAAAACAAGCTCAGGGTGTGAAAGAGGAGGGGCAGGTGACAGCGCAGACGCTGCCATGCAAAGCCTGGAGGGAAGTGCTCTGCAAGAGCACATCGGAGGAGAGACAGGGAAGAGCATTTTTGCCGGTTTGCAATCCACAGCCATGGTAATTCCATCAGCAGGAAGATCCCACTGCAACAAATGAAGGAACCTCATAGCTCTCCGGGGAAAAATGTGTTTCAAGGCAGGGCCTCTGAGCCAAGTAAGACTCGTATTTCATTAGGAGGACCATGAAAGTGATGCGCTCAGGCAGGCCTGCTTCTTGAGTGAGCTTGGAGGATGCAGCCAGCACAGTAAATGAAGCAGTTATTTACCACAGTAGCACATGTGCATGTGTGCCTTCACAGTTTAAGTTCGCTCAAAAGTTACAGAACTTAAACGAGTTAAGGGATTTTAGAAAACATGCAAAAATAATCGGAAATTGTTCATGTTTTCCATTGACATCAATCTTACTCAGCCAGTGAGAGAGGCACAGTACTGCCCAGTGAAAGTCACATACAAGAGATTAAAAAAACCAATCTGGAATATCTGAACTCTAATCCCAGTTCTGAAAACAGGTCCCCACTATGGTCGAGAACAGGACTATGATTTCTGTGCAGCTGAACTCCTCAGATGAAAAAGGTGCGTGGTAGGAATTCCAAAGCCTGTGTATCTGCGTGGCTTTTACACTTCTCACAATCATCCCACCTGTACAGTCAGAGCTTACCTACCATGTTCCAACGGCTACACACCTCCTTTATGGCTCATAATTACACTTGTTACCCTTGCCCATCTCCTAAACTGGTATTATGTGGGTACTGGTGAGACACATGGATGTTGCCGAACAACACAAATGCCAAATGGGAGCATTAAATCTCTAACAGCCCAACCTCTGAAAAAATAAGACCCCCAAACCGCATAAAGTAAGCATTCGAGTTCCTTCCCAAAATTAAAGCATTTCATGGACATGTTACATTTGTTTCAAAGCCAAAAATTCTGAAGGTAAATAAGGTACTGAAATGTGCATGAATTACTTCAACTCTGCTCATGAGTGACCAGACAAAATGAGCACGTCACAGACAAGGTAAGTTCTGATTTCTCTTCAGTGTCACCATGTGCTATAGCTCTGTATTTCCATACCCTGATTTGTTTGGATTTCTTTCAAGTCTGACCTTAATTCCGAGTATTTCCTGGGTTTTTAATACTTAGCCTGGGGATATTTACAACATAGCTTTCATACATTTTGTCCTCAATAATGAAATGTATTCTTAATCCTAATTCCATTTTAACATTGCAGAACAGAAACCATGTACCTTTATTACACTGAAAAACTCATGCACAAACAACAAGCAAGCAGCCCAAAAGAATGCTACCTCGCAGTTTTTCAAATGATTTGCAAATACAAAGTACGTTGATTCTTTAATAATTGTTTATTTTAACTTTTATTGCCCAATTCAGGGATACACTCTGGCTACTGAATGCTGTGGTAAAGCAGCATAAAAATAACACAGCCATGTTGAGATGCACGTTCCACTAGAGCATTGCTGAGCTGTTGGTTTGCCCCTTCCATCTCCCACCCTGCCCTGTCCATTCCCATCCTCCACCCACCCTCTCCCCTTCAACCTTCACCTGCACGTGAATGCGACCAAATCACCAGCACCTGCCTCTGACCTGGCTTCCAGCCCACCTGACTCTGACACACACCTACACCCGCACCTTGCCATCCCTACCCTGGGCTAGGTGGGACACACCAGGTATCTTCTAAAAAGAACTCCCTAAAATCAGCCGTGACTTGCAGGCCATTCCTCATTAACTCATCGCTCATCGTCAAGCAAAGGTGGTCATACCAAACACTGAAAGCCATCCATTTTTAGCGACTCTCTGCTTGGTTTTTGTCACGCTTGAGGTCTTCTCCCAAAAAGGCCAACACTCCTACAGTTCTTGGGGACAGTGAAACCAAGTCCGTAGTACCTGACTCTGCCAGACAGGAGGCAGAGCACCGAATTCCATGGAAAGGATGTCAGAGATGCCCAGCAACTTCAGACTTGCTGACTACCGCCCCAGAGAGGCAACTGCCACAGAACTGTCCCTGCTGATGCAGGAATTTCAATAATAGACAATTTTAAAAAGCCCCAAACTGGCTTGACCACAGATGCCAAGTTTCTTAAATATGTTCTTTAAAGCTACCTCCTAACGAAGAACACAGATTCACTTGTAGGTCCTTAGAAAAAATTTCTTTATAAACAGACTGCTTTAATTTTATGGAAGATCTTTTCATCTGTAACAAAAAAGCTGAATTCCTACTTAAAATGGAACATCCTTTTGTTAGCTGCGGCTGATCCCTTTCTAAGTTTATTAATGCACTTCATTTTACCAGGTAAACCTTTAAGTCCTTTACTCATTAGTGTCACATAATTACCTGTTCTTTTATGACCTATGAAGTATTACTGTTCTAGAAATGCTAAATCCCACATTTATCCACAGTGAACATTTAGTCTACCTTCACTACTTCTGTAAAAAAAGGAGATGTTTTTCTGATACTTCTCTCTTCAACACTGTCACGTCTACAACGTATTTCCTACAAAGTTAATCGGTATAAAATCTAGATCAGATCCATAGCAACTATAAAAAAATATATAACAACTATTTCAGGACAAGGTTTGTCATCAGTGCCAACTGTGCCTCTGCCACACACGCAGCGCTCACGCCGGGATCAGGGGAGCCCCGCGCGTGTGCCCGAGGCTCGTGTCACGCTCCCAGGCCGTGTGACACGCGGGGCTGGCTCACCTGCAGTGACACTCTGGACCACGCTACTGAGAAGGTCCCGAGCAGCCTCAGTCACGGACGAGTCGTGTCACTGCCACTGCCACTGCTTCTGCACTGAACGAGCTAAAGGAGCAGCCAAAGGTGACCCTGGGGTCTCCCACAACACACGGACCTCGCTAAACGCTGCCAACAATGCCCCAAGAACTGCAAGTTCACTTAGTCTGTATTTTTAACAACACAGGGCTTTTGTTATTATAAATTTCAAAACAAAACCAAAGAATTCCACATAATATTTATACTTTCAAAAGTACAATATTAATACAGGTCGGTCAGTTAGAAATAACAGCAGTTTGTTAGGTCTACAAGATTTAACGTAAAACCGGTTTACAAATGCTGAAAAGCAGTAGTGGTCCAATAGTCACCGTTACACATGAATTTCTCTCTTCCAGAAAATAAAATAAAAAAAAAAAAAAATCCCAATTCAAATTTACTAGTATCAATGAAATATTAATAAAACACCCCGAAACATGCCACAATCACTATTCACAAATAAAGTTAAAATGAAATATACAAAAATTCACTTAATACTGTTAAATAACAATAAACTACGAGATTTCCTGAACAGAAATGGTAGGACCCCTGAACGTTTTACAGTGAATGTCAGGAAAAATTAAGTTACCTATGACTATTTTCATGATATACCAGCCAAAGATTTACATGACCATTTCAAAATATACCAATAAAGATTTACAGTCTCTTTAAGATGCACTAAACAAATAGGTTCATAAAGGTGAACACAAATGCTTAAAAATACTGTAACCATCACCAAGGGTGTACTTATGATACTCACTGAGATGCATAAGCATAGTAGTAATATGTTTACTATCTCTGGAAAACAGGTAACATCTAAGATCTGAAAAACTCTCTAAGTTCCCATTGTAAAAGCTCTGTAGCATAGTGAGTTCTTCTCAAGTACAAACTTGCATCTTTCCAGTTGATTTCAAGTGAATAATGCACAAATGGGAGAGCAACAAGATGGGAAAAGTGTGACATTATTCCCATGTTTGTGTAATTAGCTGTCCTGTTCCTCCGTAATGAAAAGTAAGCCAAGGTCCAACATATATGAATTGTCTTTTTACTATTTGTACTTCTAAGTTAAAAACAAGGTAAAAAAGTTATTGTTTCTGCAGGCCCCATATGCACAACAATGTGCAAATATGTTATGCTGGAGTAAGCCTGACAAAATGTCCAGCCTCCATGCTCTAATTCATCAATAACTAACATAGGATCTGAGAGCAAATCATAGTTACTTTTCACTTGTTTGAATCAACCTTCACACCATGTGCTTTTCAAAAACATAATATGCATTATAATTTTTCAACTATTTCAACACATACTTCCAATGTTAAATAAGGAATTAAGTGCCAAGAACTTAGAGCATTAAAGATGGCTCACCTATAGCCAAGCAAAGCTATGTTTACATTCCAGGAAACACTGCAGTTTAAGAAATACAAAAAAACCCCGCAGCAGTAGAACATTTTATCAAGAGAAACAGATGCATTCACATATCATAAAGCCATTGCAACTTCTTCAGGCATGGAACTGTTGTGTTAACTATACAGACAGTAGTTATTTAGCAGCAATGATTCCGCAATAAATAATGCACTGTGTTTCTCAGTCCTGCACAAAAATTGCAGCTACAGTTACATCAACAGCTGTAACCTACTGGCTCTAGTGGCAGAGGAGACCTTAAAACCAACTGTACAAAAAATTGTCACACTGTGACAACAAATATAAAAACATAATTTGCAGGTTGGAAATAAAAAGACTCCACTGTTAAGAGGACAGTGTAGACAAACTGCGATTCCAAGTCCACCAACAGAAAGCACTGCCTTCGGATCCAAGTCCTTGATCGACAGGATAGGCTTGGCCTTGGCTCTGCACTGCCCCCTTTAGAAAAGCATGCTCTGCCTTCTGTTCTTCCCATGTCCTGCAACACAACACGGACCATGGTAAGAAACCGAAGCATTTGCACCACAGAGTATGAAGTTATTACCGAGATCTCTGTCCTGCTCCAAGGCAACGCCCCTTGTGCTTCAACCAGCACCAGCATCTTTCTTTTAACGGCGCTCCTTGCGTTGGTTGTTCGCTTTGCCACCGTTCACCCCCACACAGTACTGGTTTGAAACTCCAAAATGTTCTCACCTTCACGGTCCCTGCCCATCCCGAGTAAAACTCACATCTTTCTGTGCACTTAGCTTATATGCCTCTACAGGAATCTCAGTAAATCATTCTGGATTTTTGTGTCAGTATATTCACACAAACCAATTTAACAAAGCATTTTTCAATTCCAAATGCCTCTGGCACAGCATTCTTTTAGCAAGCGTGAGAAAATTTAAAGCTTTCCATACCGGTCTCTGGGTAAGTGGAATTTCGAAAGCCAGGATCTTTTTGCAACTGAATCTCTTTTAGACTGAATATTGAAACACCTGTAAATGTAACAAAGAAATTAATTCATATACAAATGTAAAACTGTTTTATTGACCAAAATTATATTCTTAATTATATCGTTTAGATAAAAAAATGTTTCCAATTCACAAATACATAAGTCGCTAGATATCAGACTTCTTTAATAGATTAGAGAGTTTTTCCTTACACAATGTACTTAGCTTTAATGCACTATCTTAACAATACTCTGCTACTTTACTACTCCTCTTACTTTCAGGCAGAGTGTGTATTCTTGTTCCAAGACTTCTGAAGTATGCATGTTTCATGGCCTCTTCTGCTGAAATTCTCTTCTTTGATTCATACTATTAATATAAAAGCATACAAGTGTGTTGGTTTCCATTAAAAATCTCTTTGCATCAAGTGATTTCATCGAAGGGAGAAAGAGTTCTATTTGCTCACTATTTCCCATAATTCACTAGGACAATTCTTTTTCATTACTTTCATTTCATACATGACAATCTAACGTTTTATTGGAATCAACATGTAACCAGATCGCTAAAATAGTAAAAATAACTTCTGCAAATGGATGCAACTACAAAAACCACACCCAATCTTTATTTACAGATGGTACAATTATTAGATGTCTCCTGCTTGGCATCTGCAATTCTGGACAAGGACGCAGACATTTAAAAAGCTGCATACAGATAAGTTACAGGGCTGCATCTACTCAGAGATGCAGGAGTTGGCCTTCCGTCCTGCTTCCAGCTCATTTTTAACACAGATTCTAAGATTAAACCCACATACCACTTCGGCTTTTGAATACAGTCCCAACATCGAGGAGTAATAGTACACCTTAGTAACTCCTTCTTTAGTACTAAACTCCGTTTGTCATTAAAGAAATTTAGCATTTGTATATAAAAGTTCTGGTTTAATATCTTATTTCACAAGAGATTTAGGTTTTTCAGGGCTAATAGAATAATTCTGTTTTTACAAAAGGCAGTAAGAGAAGAAATCAGTTCTGGGGGAAAAAAAAGCAAGCATGAGTTTTTTAATTCTCACACTAGACTGGCTTCTTCCCACATCTGTCATCCACTACAGACTCAGCAGCACATTCCACTTTGAAACAGATCTAAATACTTTGGCTTCTAATACATTTTGTACATAACATGTTAAAACTCGCACTTTTATAAAGTAAAGCCACAAAACACGTCTTACTTGGAGGAACTTCGCTATCAATTCAATTCCTTCCGTGTCTAGCCTAAAAATAAAAATATTTTTAAAAATTAAAACAGTTGTTGAATTGTATTTATAAAACTGCAGAGGAACTGACTTCATTAAATGATATCAAACCTGAAAATTATATCTAAACATAGAAATGCTTTCACCCAAACAACATTTATTCATGTTAATGTGAATACATACCAGTCCTAATATCTCAGAACGACACTCTGGAAAACACTGGCGACATACAAATCCTTAGTTTGGATTGTCATTTACTAGGTTGACCTGGATCATTTATTTGAATTTTTAAAATTATTTCTTTTAAGCTCCATACTACTCATTTACTAGAGGGACACAATGTTAGATCTTCTTCTTCAAAGTCAACGACAAATGTCTTTGTTATTAAGTTTATTTACAAAAACTGCACAGACCCTTCAACTTCGTCATTATGGTTTTAAAATGATTACAAGAAACTGCTCAAGGAAACCTGGACATTTTAACAAATGGCCTGGGCCTAGCATATAACCAGAAGAGAATTTGTGTCCTATAGGAAATGCTGTGTGAATTCTCCTATTATGGAGACATCATTAATCGGAGTTTATCATTCCATAGGTCACTAAGGAGCTGTGGTACCTACAATGATATTAGAGAAAGTAATCACATAGTACCAGGTTCTGCTTTGCATTATCATCTGCCCACAATAACACAACTGATGAACAGTTTTACACAATTCAGTGGCAGATCGTACTTGGAAATGCATTCCCACTTAGGAACATGCAAAGCCACAGGGATGCATATTTTCTATTAATAAAATACAAAGTACCTTGGTGCATGGTTGATGAGAGGTTGTGGTTTATATTTAGGAAAGTTGTAGTTTCTAAATTCATCACTGGAAGAAATGCCTGGCCATGTTTCTTGACATGGAGTTCCTGCATTTAGAAATAGTAACAAGTTCGACTCAAAAAATGTAAACAAACAACTTTGACCTAAAAAAGCATTTAATCCTGTAATTTAAAGGAGAAAGGGGAAGAAATCATTCAATAAGCCTGTGTTGTGCAAACTCAGCTGTACACTCAGCTGAATCATTTTTCATAACCTTGATGACAATGCAATATATAATATTGTTCTGAGATAAAGATCTACAGTTCGCATACAAGCATGGTGCATTAACATTAACATTGCTAAAAGTATCCATTTACCAAGAAGTCTGAAAATTAAGTGCAGTTCATCTTCAACAGTCGAACCAGGAAAAAGAGGCCTTCCTGATGCCATTTCAAAAAATATGCATCCGACGCCCCTTTATAAAGACAGAGAAAAAGATAAAGCAGAAATAATCCTTTAATTTCAGCTCATAAAGGCTTCTGGGATTTCTCTTCAATTAAAACAAATTATTGGTTGTTAGCCACATGCTGCTGTTAAAATATTTAGAAGGATGTGTAGCAACAGAAGAACTGTCAAAGACTAAACAAAACCTGTGTCATAGCTATATTACATCCTCTTCCTTCACATGTTGAGTTAATCAATTTTATTAAAGTTCATGGTAAAATACCACGTTACCCTATCATTAGAAGGCAGCTTGTTTTTTTCCCTAATACTGTGGGCCTAATGCTTGCTTACTCTGAACAATAAAAAAGTACTCTGCATTTTCAGAGAGGAGTAACCGCATCTTCCCAGTCTACCAATCCTTTCCCTAAAAAACCAACTCAGTTGTAGCCTATAAAAATTCAAAGGTTGAGTATTTGAATGTTACTATTTAACAGCAAAGTTGACATTTTTTCTACTTGACTCAGAACAAAAATTTCAATTAGACAAAGCTATACAAACCACATGTCAATTTGAGTTGAATACTCTGAAGATCCAAGGAGAACATCAGGTGGTCTGTACCATAATGTGACAACTTCATTGGAATAGGTCTTTGTAGGAACAGACTTCGCTCTTGCCAATCCTTGATAAAAAGGGAAATGAAGAGTCATGTACAGCTTGCTGAAATCCTTTTTGTATGAAATTGACAAACTATTTTAAAGACCTTATTATACTTGCTAAATACCTTCTCTTAATGTTATTTAAGGCCCTAATAAATAGATTTCTACAACTTGTGCTTGCCTTTTGGTATTTATGGCAATCTCGCAGTCAGCATTTTTAAGCACAGAAGAAAGGTAAACAGATCAAAACCTAGACTAACCCTGTAAATGTCATTAAATCAGTATAGCATCAGATCGATATGACACCTCCCTGCTGCAAAAACCTTCTATGCTGTTTCTGGAAAATTACATTGCAAAAGGCAGAAGAAAAAAAACCAAATAACTAAGTGATGGAAACAGACCAAATCAGTGTTGGACCAGCAGGGGTTTTCCATCCTAACACTGTCCATTTGTCAGCAATACCTTCAATAAAATTCAGGTCCATCATGTTAGATGCAATCTTCTGAGCAACTTCCATTCACACAGAAGGGGTAAAATCAGAGGCACAGAGCACAACTTTCAAAGCAAGGTAACAGGAAAATGTGAATGCCCCACTCTACTGTAAATCCCAAGGAATTTGGTGCATCAGTGACAACGCAACACCTGACAATTTAGCACATGAACAAACCCTTCCTCTCTCCTGTCATGGTTACCCTGCTTTAGAGCGACTGTGGAGTGCTAGGAGAAGCAACGTGAGCTCCACCTTAGAGATTTCACTAAGTATCAGTTTCACAGGAAGCTGTAAGACTACTTTCAAATTGCAAATCGAGTGACAGCATTACCTATAGAGGTATTACTCTGATTATTTATACCCTGTAAGAGGCTGACTTTCATTTTCCATTTGAGAACACTCAAATTCACTACAGACCCAATGTACTCATTTCTCCTTTATAAGGAAAAATGAGTTTCCTTTGCTGAAACAAAAAAATATTTGTTACAGAGTAATTTCAGGCCATACCAAAGTCTGCAAGCTTCAGTTCTCCTTTCTCATTAATTAGTAGATTTTGCGGCTTCAAATCTCGATGTAACACCTTTCTCCTATGACAGTATGCCAAACCACGAAGAATCTGATATAAAAATAGCTACAAAAGAGAACATTTATATAAATTAGACAAACAATATTAATCTACAGATTACATGACTAGAACAACCCACCTGGGCACCGGAGAGTTAAGTACTGAAAGCAGGACAAAATTACTTCTCAAAAAGTGAGTTACTCTCCTTATGAGCAAATTCTGGACATCATCATTATTGTTCAAGGATTTAAAATCCTGTTATGCTAATGCACTGCTTTAACACCATACTTTACCACTAAGACTTTAATAGCAATTTGTTCTGTTTAACTGAGGAGAAACACAGGGCTGTTTATTTTTAAAGTAAGCATTTACCACTGCTCTTCCCCACACTAATGTCTTTAAAGATAACTGTCTCTGACTAGATACTCAAGTTCCCTTCTGCCACAGGGTCCCTTCTGAAAATGCAGCTCAGCAGCGTTTCTATCCAACTGTGCTAAACTACGTAAAGAACGTCTTGGCATGCTACTGGAAAAATACACATAGATTCACAAGCTTAGGGAAGCTGGATAAATGGGTAAATGAGGATTATTAAAACAGCCCAACTGCCTCTGGTATTTACATTCATCCCCTCACCTTGACACCCACAGGCTTATTTTAATCCTTTGGAACAGCAAGCCAAGCAACAACTTCAGTCATGCATATCAATACTGCTCATATATAGATATAAAAGTAGTATGGGGCAAAGAAAGGTTTAGCAGTGGGCAGGCAAGCAAGTATAACGTATTGCTGCATTAAGAACTAATACTTTGCAGTTTCTGTATGTATAAAGGGTCTGATCTTGAACACAGGACTTTTAGGTGACCATTGCTGGCATTTACCACACAGCAGTCCTCAGTCAGCACAGGTAATCAAATGTACAGTGAAAAAACACAGAGCATTGCAGAAAGCAATGTGACAAATTCGTCGTGTAACAGGACCTCTGAGGAAAAACACTAGAATGTTTTTATATGACCATGTTCTAACATATCGGTTTATTTTTGCACCAAGTGACACCACCAAATTCTTTTTCATAAACTGGACAAATACACAGCAGGTGTAGTTACATCCATCTGTTCTCAGTCTGCTGACATGGGATTCATCTGTGCTAGAAAAACAGAAATTGGGATTGATTTCTTTCTCTTTGCTTTCTTTTCTGAAGAGCAGAATGAGAAGCAACAAGTCTTGTTCCATCTACTCATGCCCATACTGTTGCAGGGGTAATCAGTCCCAAGGTTTATTAGCAGGACTTCAACAGAAATCAATGGCCTTCCCTAGTGTACACTGGGACTGCAAGGATTAGTCAAGAATGCAAAGCAGATTATGCTACAGAAATTGTCAAGCTTCACCACAGTTGGCAGGGATCCTTTTGGAAATGCACAGGACGCCATGTATTAGCTCAAAATTTTGGTTAAAACACTAATACCTGCAGAGATCACACATATCTTCATTTTGTCAAAACACAGAACCCTAAAATTAGCCGAGGAATGTGAGGGAAGTGATGACAGGGAGGTCTCTCAAATGTTAACGATGACTCAAACCCCCACAGTTATTAAAAGGTAAGCACCTACAGCTACCACAGCTAAGCAGCTGTTCTCGTTTCCCAGTGCCAAAGGTACTGACCAGATAAATTGGCTCTATGAGCATAGCTTAAACCATAGGCGAACAAGAAAAAACAGTTCCTCTGCTTAGCACAGATTACCACAAGCAGATTCTGGCTTGTTCTCTAACTACACTTACTGTAAGAGTCAGGCTCCCACTTAACAGCTTTCCCTTACTTTTTTTTAAGCTTAAAGCACTGCTTAATAACTTGCAGATAATTAAAAACACAAGCGTAATTATGATTTTTGATTGTCTCTCTGAAGTAGAAACAAATTAAAGAATTTCCCTCTGCAGACTCTCAGAGGAAGCAACAAAGTAGGTTATGGGCAGATGTCTTTCCCTAAAGATACTTGACAACAGAATGAAAGGGAAAGCTCACCAAACAGTAATCAATACCTAGCCTGAGTGCCAAATCACTTCACTCATTTCACGACAGTACTGTACTCTGTCTGGTTTCTTCTAAAGCTCTACGTATTAAAGAGCACCAAGAGTTAGCCAGTTTTCCAAATAAAAGCTTGCTTTTTACAAGAGAAATAACACTTGACCCTGAGTTAGTTTCAGCAGGCCAGACTGGAAACTGAGTCACTTGACCTGGCCACAACCATAGCTAAAAGGAAAAAGCAAATTAGGCCTTAAGGAAAATTATTTCCATTTTCTTACTAACGGAAAGATGAAAATCACTCATTCTTAAATATATATTTTTAATTTCTTATTTGTGCGATAGGCAGTAGCACCCAAAAACACATTCATGATTGAGGCCACATTTTCCTCAATGTTCATATATAAACTAAACCAAACTACAGACTTAGTAAATGAGTATAAAATAATGGAAGGAAAAGAAGAAGTCAAAAGAGTTATGAATGTATTATTTTTCAGGAATTTTTAAATTTTAGATAAGTAACTTCAAAGAGAATGAAAACATATGAAGTTATATAATCTCCTCTTTTCAATGTTTTAAACACTTAAAACAAAAAGACACCATCTGATGTCAAATGTAGCTAAGTCAGGCCAAAAAGGAAGTTAAATTTCTTTATTTTATTTTTCAAGAGACTAAACCATATAGCTCCTGATTACTAAGTTCTCTGAAATTCTTAGGACAAAGCTGGAAGGCAGTCACTGTCACTAAAAGCACTCACCTTTACATTGTGCATACTCATGATGTTACCACAGTCATCCATGTACTGCTTCAGGTCCTTGTCCTATCAAAACACCATCATCGTGGTTCAGTAAAATTGTGGGCAACAAATTACATGAATATTACTTATTGTTGGAAGTGAAATGATTATCAGAAAAATGAGATTCATGCAAAAGATATTAAATGATAAAAAACCCAAAAGCCTGGACACAAATACCCCTGGCTTTCCAGAGGATAGAAAGACCCGTTTTCCAGCAAGCTGTACTGTCTCAGGCAACATTCTTTGCTATTGCCTTCTCCCCCATCTATGTGTGGCACAGTATTTTACAGAATTGGTATATTCTCCAATTACATTGAAAGTCAGCTATGTCACAACAGAAAAATGTCATTGGAACTACAGTGTGATTACCCTTTTATACAGTTAATGATTTTGGACAAGTAGACAGTTTGCTCAGGCAGACCACCACTATCTGCTATTACTCTGAAATGATCACAACAGTATTTACTAATTTACAGCAATTTAAGAACTGAATACACTTTTCTCATTTTTAGCTGAATGACTGCAGATGCAGGAGAAAACTCGCATAGTCCCAGTATTTTAAAAATGAGTACAGAATTTTGCTGTGTTTCTGTTTCTTGGAAACAAAAAAAAAAAATGTAAAGCTCACTAATTGTTTAAGCACTTACCAGGTATTCAAAAACAAGAGTCAAAGACTTGTCTGTGTGCACGATATCATGTAATGTAACAATATTTGCATGTTTCAGATCTTTTAATAACGACACTGCAAGAGAGAATAGGAAGAACAAAATAAGTGCAAAACACATGAGGAGTAAATGCAATTTCTAGTTAAATTCATACATATAAGCTATTTGGGTTTTTTAAATTAAAAAGCTATTTTTGAGAACATCATACATCAAGTTAATAAGAAAGGTATTTAATCAAAACACCAAACATCCACTTGAGTAACAAGCCTGTAAGTATTTCCTATACATTTCAGACAGAAGGAATTTTTAAAAATGTATTCTGAGCCCCTGAAAGCTACTCACTAACAGCGGTCTAATTCAGTATTAAATCACCCACTTGTAATACTGCATCTGAGATCACAATCATCCCCCATAAGGAAAATAAATTTGAAATAAAACTCTGAATATGTCTGGACTGTAATTTTCCTCATCAATACTAATAGCAATTTCACTAATGTCCCATGTAGCCTATGTATTTCCAAGTACTGACGGTGCTTTCGTCAAAAAGAAATCTAGAAGTATCTGAAATTCTAAGAATTAAGAAAAAAAGTTACCACCTTCTCTTATGGCTGTGCATGGTGCTCCCTCTTCGTGTTCCAGGCGGATTTCTTTCAGAGCTACCAGATTCTCTGTCAATTTACTTCTCCCCTTATAAACTGTTGCATAAGTACCCTATAAAATGGAAAAAGAAGGGAACTTTTACAAGTTGTTCCTTCATCAAAACATTAGTTAAATAAGAAAATATTAACTTCTGTCTGAGGATCTAATAGGTTCATTTTGGATATGAACAGTTTTTACACTATATTCTTTTGACATATGTTAGAAGCACAGAAATATTTTTTAAGCAGGGGACTGAACTCACAAGGGATGTATATGCTTAACAGCTGTGGAAATTACATGGAAACCTAAATACCACAGAGCTACCAAAGAAGTCAGATCAAGTAGCATTAAGTTCACTGCTGGGATCATTTACACTCCTGAAAGTCTCTCTCTGACTACGGATACCTAGCTTGGGTATCTCTACACTATGCTGCAGTTATGTTTCCAAAGGCTGCAGACATATTCTTCCACAACCTTAAAAAAAACATGTAACGCTTTTTGATAGCTTCTTGTCTTCATTATATATTTTTAGACAGCAAGAGATTCAAAACTCTAAAGGCATGTTAAATTAAGACAAAAAATTCTGACAAGTATGAGAAACTAATCCCTGCAAATGCCAAGAAGAAGCAACGAAGGTACAGAAAGTGCCCTAGATCACTACAGCACTCTGAGACTCTGCAGAGGGATCTGGACAGGCAGGATCCATGGGCTGAGGACAATTTTATGAGGTTCAACAAGATCGAGTGCCAGGTTCTGCTCGAGTCACAATAACCCCATGCAGCGCTACGGGCTTGGGGAAGAGTGACTGGAAAGATGCTCAGAAGGAAAGGACCCTGGGGTGCTGCTTGACAGCAGCTGAACACAAGCCAGCCTGTGGCCAGGTGGCCAAAAGGGCCAATGACATCCTGGCCTGTGTGTCAGCAATAGTGTGGCCAGCAGGACCAGGGCAGAGACCGTCCCCCGGTACTCAGCACTTGTGAGGCAATACCTCAAATCCTGTATTCAATTCTGGGCCCCTCACTGCAAGAAGGACATCGAGGTGCTGGAGTGTCCAGAGAAGGAGCTGGTGAAGGGTCTGGAGCACAAAGTCCTATGAGGAGTAGCTGAGGGTGTTTAGCCTGAACAAAAGGAAGTTCAGGGGGATCTTATCGCTCGCTCTCTACAACTGCCTGAAAGGAGGTTGTACCCAGGTGGGCGTCAGCCTCTTCTCCCAGCTCACAAGTGATAGGACAACAAGAATAGGCTTCAAGTTGCATCAGGCAGGCTTAGATTTGATAACAGGAAATTAAACTGTTTTAAATGGAGGACTGACTGCAATATTCACAGCAGAGATATTGACCAGCCCTGCTTCCTTCTGCAATGTTCACTACATCCCATTTCAGTGCTCCTTGTCCATTTTCGATCCTGTTGGTCAACCTCAATCAAACTGGACAGGAATGACACTTGACCCCTCCTGAATTCCACTGTTTCTCTGGAAGTCAGAGGCTGAGTGGAGGGGGAAAGCCATACTGCTGCCCCCCCAGAAGGAAAGACAAAATCCAAGTGTTACATACTTCACCTGGCAGCACCTGGCTGGCTGCCCAGCCCAGGTGTGCAGGCTTCTTTACCAGAACATGCATAGCTACTGCCTGTTCCTTAAAAGCACTGGTCTCTAGTCCATCATGAGTGTCCCAACACCTAAGTCATGGCAGGAGGACACCAGACTTAACTATTGTTATCATCAAGAGAATGATTTTGTCTATCTGCAAAAAGAGCCAGCCTATGTAAGAAGGTCACAGCACATTTGCCAATGGAGTCTTGCTCTTCCCCAGCTCTATGACAGTTTTCCTGCTTTTTTTTTTTCCTTTTGCTTACTATGTTTGCATAAACATTTGTGTGGTTGTGACATTGTTACACATGTTGAATATGTTCGGTTTACTGAAAAGATAAATGCAACGTGTATTTTGAGGGACATGGAAAATCTCAGTTAACGCTTACGCAAAATTTTACATAGCACGTTGTCATCATTCCAAAAGAAAGCTATACATACCTCTCCAAGCTTTTCTAACTTGATATAGGTTTCCATTTTTCCAAATCCAATTTCTGACTGCAATGAAAAGAAATGGCAAATCGATCACTAAAACCAAACACTTCATTTATACATCATTTAATGAACAAGCTGAACTTCATTTCAGAAAATTACCTGACAATACTTGACTAAAACGGCACAATTCTGGTATTTTAAAAACAAATTAGCACATGATGATATAAATGCATCCCAGCATCCAAGCCCAGTGCTCAGCCTTTTGGCCAGTGTACTGTGTATCCTGGAGGGACTGTGAGCTGAGTTACGCTTAGACCAAAACCTCACTTTAACCTACCTCCTACTTAGATCTTCTCCACTCTTCTGATCTGATTACTGCTAATGAGGTTGTTATAGCTTAAAGCACAGAAGTCATCTCAAACTAGTCCATCCTTTCTCTTGCTCAGCATAACCATATGCTGCTGCTTTTTTTCAAAGTAACCTTATTTGTTTGCTGTGTTCAAGATCTTAGCTCCAAGTTTCCTCTCCCATTCTGAGATCTCAATGCCTTTTGGACTAAAACTTTAGCAAGAAAACCCCTAAACATCACTCCTCTGCAAGTTTCAGCTGTGTCTCAACAGTTTACACTTGATACATCTTAACTCCAAATCTTTGTGTATTTTACTTGGATCTATTTATTCACCTTCTCTTTTTTTGTCACCAACTTAGCTCTTCGATGCAAGCCAGAAGGGCGTGCCTGCCTATGTAACACATTTCACTTCTGAAGACTCTAAGATCACTACTGTTTTCCTGTTCAAATCCACTGCTATTCTCATATTTAACACGGTTATCTCTTACAGTTATTTTCTCCTAAGACCACTGTCAATTACACCAAAGCTTTCTACTGTTCCTGCAGTGCAAAGAATGCTGAAAGTAAACATGTAAACACGCAAATTCTTGAAGCAATTTACAAAATGCATATAGCCTGTACCCTGTCAAACCCCAAAATTTATAGGCTTCATGGGGTTATGCTTTACTGAGAACTGAAGACACATTGTGACAAAAGAGCCAGGTTTTCTCCCTGTCATCACCCCCTCCTTTCACTTCCAAACATAGCTCTTCACTGGCTGTTTCTTTCCAAGGAACAATCCTTTGAACCTAAGCTGTCTTCAGCACCTAGATCCACATGTCACACGTTGATTTGCTCCTAAAAACCTGACGGCTTTTAAAGTTTTCTACAGTTTCATGGTAACACAGTGTAACGTAAATACTGCTGACTGTATTAAGATTTGACAACAATATAATATGAAGGTCAGAAAAGTTTGATTAATACTTAGTTTTCAGAACACATGTATGAAAATACATCAGAACTAAAGGTAAGATCTTGTCTGCAGGCATATTTGATACATCTAGGGGGAAAAATGGGTGTATAATTACATTATTATAACATTAAGAGCAATTGTGCTTTATTAAACTAGTGTTAGAACTGAAATGTTTTAGAACTGTGTAAGGAGACTTTAGCACCACACACATTTAGGAGCTCATTGAAGACAAACTGTTTATCTCAAAATACAAGCAAAGTTGGTATTTGCTACCCTTGTAACCCCAGTGAGATTTTAAACATACCACTGATATAGGTACAATGTTAGCAAGATAAATACTATGTTTCCAAAGTGCATTTTGACCTACTTAAACAAACATATCTTGAAGTGAGTATTAGATGGTGTTAGAATTAAAAAGACAGGCTGCTTAGTTTATTGGAGAAACTAAAGAAGAATTCATAGCCATCGGTCTTGCTATCACCAGACAGTCTGGAATTTAAAAGCCTGATTTCTAAGAAACCTCAATGCTTTTCGTTAAGACTCATAAACTTACCATCTTTTTAATACAAAAAATCATACAATATTTCCTACATACAGAAGACAGGTATTCTTCAAGACCTGCTTTAACGCGTTTAAATTTTTTATTACGTCTTGGCTCCTTATCACTCCTAAGAAAAAATAAGTTTTACATTCCTCAAACTAAGATCAGTTTCATCTTTTCTTCAAAGTGATTTTTGAACTATTTCATCTTTTTCTGCAATATGCATCTCTCTTGACTTTACACAGAGACACTGACGCACCGTATTTACGGTCTTTTACTTCTAATGACTGTGCATACAATATTGTACATGTATACACGAAATGCAATTACTGTAAAAACTAATTTTTTCCTTGTATTTCAAAGAAAAACACCAGACCTAAAGTATAACAAGTCCTCACCTGGTACTTTTTATAGCCTTTTTCCTTTGATTCCTATTAAGTCTTGAAAAGAGACATGCCTTTGAAGCAGAGCACAATACTCATCTATTTTAAGTAAAAGTCTACTAGCGGGCTTTCAATGACAATTTTAGAGTAGTAAGTCCTTGGGTTTCTTTTTTTGAAAGCTTAGTTTGAAATCATAGCAAATGCATGCCTGCATACCACAGCAGCGCTGGCAGGTTTCATTTTGGACTTTTCAGCCCTTTAAAAATGAAAGCATTTTAAATGGAGAAACAAAACAACCTTGTGACAGGAAGCTGATTCCAGGAACACACCACATTCATTAGAGGGCACTGTTTTTCTGTCAGTCTTCTCAGAGGTAAAAAGAGGAGAGAACTTCAACTGCTCTCAGGGGTCACGGTTAAATGAGCAAGGGGATTTAGGTTCACAGGAAAAATTCCCTCAGCCCCCGAATACTTAACTCCACTGGCAAGGCTCTACTGAAAAGGTATTTTGCCAGCACCTGAAGAGAGGTTTGGGGAAGTCTGTTCCTCAGTTCCATGCTACAGCAGCAACTAAGTGGTGAATGAGCTACAAAATTCTGGCACGGGTTTTTAAGCCTGATACATTATCATTACTTCCAGAGCTTCGCTCACATCTTTTCTGGTTTTAATATTGTTTTTGCAAAAGGTGGCATGCAGATCAGAGCTTTATTAATCTGGCACACTAATTTTTTTCCTTCAGAGTAAAAATACATGATAAAACTGCTTTTATATACACATTATTTATAATGAATAAAGATATCTTACAGTTAATAAACGTATTTCACTACATGTACTTTCATATTTATTTTTCAGCAAATAAGTAATTAAATCAAGAAAGCAACAATGTGCACTTCATAAACCTATTCAGTTTTTCTGACAAATTTCTCACCAATGAATTTACTGAGGATGTCAGTAACAGTCTAGCAATTCTTTAAGACCCCAACACTAAAGAACACTGATAGCTGAAACTATGACTGAGACATAGCAATTTTTTTTAAAAAAAAGACATAATAATGTTTGGTTTTTATTATTCCAGGGATGTGCATAATTTATATGTACAAATATCCATGTTTTCTAGCACTTTAATTACAGTATAGGAATCCTCACTCTGTCATCTCTAAGGAAAAGACTTATTTTTTAAAGTAACCCAATAATCTAAAAAGGTATATGTGAATTTATTCCTTCATTCTTTTAGGAAATCACATGTGCTTTAAAAAAGAAAACAAAAAACCCCACAAAACACCCACTATCGTCTCCGCAGCAATTCTGAGAAAGAATTGTTATCAAATACAAAAAGAACAGTGAGGAGGACCTGCCTTCATATTACACTGCTTTAGGGCCTTCCTACTAAATCACGAGGGGACCCAGCCTTGACCCAAGACTGTGTGGCCTATTTGCTCAAACAGATCATCCCTGCTCTAAAAAGCAGAAGGATTTGAGTTTGTACTTCGGGAGTTGAGTTTAGCCACCGATTTCAATAGGTCAAGACCTTCACTGAAAAATACAACCAAGTTAGGATCAAGTTAGCAGGAAAAAAAATAAACGAAAGTGAGAAGCTCTTCATTGGATTTCGACAGGTACATGCTGATGTTCAGGAATAAAATGTCAAAGTGCAAATGAAGCTGAAATATAGCTGCAGAATAGAGGCCTGTGCACTAAATGGATTCTGAAGACCTGAGAGGTTGGTTAGAAAGGCAGGTGCACTACACTTACCAGGGATGCTCGACGAGAACGCCGACTCATTGGCTGGTCAAAGGGCGGGCTGTTGATCTGCAGCTTCTCCAGGTAGCCATCGGGTATCCTGATGTCAGCGGGCAGGGACAAGCGCTTGTTCAAATCCTGCAGCAAATAATGGCAAAAAGAGAAGGGACAAGTAGAATTCAGAATTTCCTAAAACATCATTTAACATCTGTTGTGTTACTATTTAAAACTTAAATATTTATACAAAGAAAAATAATCTCACAGAAATTGTTTTAAAAATATATTCTCTTCTTAAAATACCTCAACTTGCTCATATAACAGGTTAAAAAACCTGTGCAAACTTATTACTCTGACAAGAGGAATGAAATATTAAAATGAAAATAACTACATTGTGGATACATTTATTGAGTTTAATTGAATACTTACAGAGACCTGGAATACCAGAAACTGAGAATTCAGAGACTTGTGGATGCATTTCTTTTCATATAGCAGTTACTTTAGTATAAGGAGAGATTTCCAGAATTCAAAATACATCACCCTCTCTTTCTCTTGACTACAAAAAGCTACAAGCTTTTTTCCAGTCTCGCAAAACAGAATCACTTCATTGTTAGAGCCAACTATTACAAATATTATTACATTTCTTTTATTTATAACTCTTTACTACAGGATCTTTTGAAAATGAAAATGCCATTACATAAAAGCCGTTCTCTCTGCATCAGATTCTATTTTTCCCCAGCAAATTTTTCCAACAACAACATACATTATTTCTAAGACAAGAGGGAAACAAAAGCACTTCATCTTTTACCAAATGGGAGGGAGGAAAGAAGATTTTTGGGGGGTGACTGCACATTCTTTTTGTTTTTATTTTTGGTTTCGCTTTAATCTCAAACATGCCAAAAAACCAAAATATTAAATATTGTCTTAAAATGGCCAGTCGCCATCTCACGAGATAAAAGGACAACATAGCCAGACTCACAAAAAATGGGAAGTAATTTCTGAAACAGCGGGAATTGTTTTTCAGTGAAGGTAGTTTATCCAAGTAAAGAAAGTCATGCTCAACATCAAAGTGTACAATCCACCCCCAAAGATTCTACCCTGAAGAGGACATCTCTGGAAGCACCACTGTTTTCACACTTTTCTCCAGCACAGGAGGCAACTCTGTATTTCTGCTGGTAGACCTCAGATTTAATCAATACTGACCTGAGGGCTGTAAACCCTTCTTGAAGGTTCCCTTTTCTATCTTTAACTATCACCTCCAGCTGGGCATCCTGAGCTAACCCAAATGTTGGCAGCTACATCCCTGTTCGGTTCCCCTCAGGCTTGACCATGTGCTTCTACTCATGTCTTTGCAGCAGCTTTGAACTATTTCAGCATGCTAAATCATCAAGAAACTATCTCAGGCGAAGTGCATAGCTTCCTGCCAGCTTTGAGCTCCAAACAGGTTCAGTGTAAGGTCAGACAAGCTCACAGACTGAATGCAGGGCAAGAGAGGCACAGCAGGGCAAGCCCAAGAAGCTGGCAGCCAAATTGGCTTAGGCTGACAAAGAACTGGATCATCAGACTTTTCAAGACTTGAGATCTTGGTGAACAACTTGCTAAGCTTTCAGTGATGAGAATGTATTTGAACCATGTATATGCATGACCTGTACATATACCTGGAGCAAAAGCTAAGCAAAAAATACCAGTTAAAGAGATAGACTTTGGAAAAACCTATGTAATTTGGGAATTAGTTGAATCTCAGGTAGGACTGAAGGGATAATATATATCCTCCAGGATGATTTACACATGCTTTTCACTATGGCCACCTGATACAGGCAGAAAGTTTTGGAGAGAGGCCAGCAAAGCCCTAATTTCTGGCAGCTGATCCTCCTGTTCTCCTTTTGCTCCTCACACCTCCTAAGGTACAGAGCACCAAGTCTGTTAGCTTCTGCTTTGCTGCCCAACATGAGGTTTTTTGCACAACTGGAAAAGTCAGTGTCTATTTTTTTATGTAGTACAGAATTTTTTAATTGTTTTTAAACAAAAAAAGTGCTGTTCACAGAATGACAGCTTTGACCAACATTTTGAAGCTAAATTAAAAGAAAACAAAAAGCATGGCTCTGTTTTGGCATACTTTCTCGTTTATTAACTCATTTTCAACTTGCATATTTTAAATTTTTTAAAACACTAGCAATTGTAAAACTGCCTGTCTGGTTTTTGGGAGAGTGGTGGAACCAACTAATTGTAACACAAGCACAAGCACAAGGACCCACAAGCATTCCCTAGAGTAAAACAGTATTTTCCACTACAGTATTTTCCTTCTTTTTGCCAGGCTCTGCTAATGCCTCTCTCCTACTGAAGAGGGTTTCAGATTATAAAAAAAATTATTTCCTCCTATAATCTACTGCATTCTTCAGAAAATTCTGGTAGCTGTTCACAACAGTTGAGCACAAAGGAAGATATGCCATGTTGACTTAAAGAAAGCAGCTTTGACATCTCCCTGCAGAGTAAAACCATGAAACTGCTGGAACAAGACAGGGATGACAGGAAAGGGATCAGCATCAGTCTCTACTTCACCTTCCTAATGTAATCCCAGATCAACACCGGGCCAATATACTGGCTTTCTGCTTTTTCTGATGGCTCAAGAACAGTTTGACAAATACCAAAAGAGCAGAAGAAAAGATCAGCAAGCTGAGTTTTTCAATATAACTTCCTGAACACAACAGATACCACCATTATCCTACAAACTCTGTGACAAAATAGCTTTCTTCTACTCTTATCTATTAACTCTTATGGCACAGAAACCTGTTGTTGTGCTCTGTTCTCACTGTCCCATAGTGCTTGTTCAACAAGTCTGTTTACAGGGATTTTAAGAGAAAATGTTTGTAGGGATATTGAAGTTATGGACCTCAACTCAAAGGCCTCATGAAATTCTGACCTGATTGTACCCCAAAGCTCTCCATGCGTCAAACCCACCTCCACAGCCTCCAAGAAGCATTCCCAAGCATACAAAGTTGATGGGTATACAGGAAGAAGGAAGCAAAGGCAGCCTTTAGGCTGTGACAGCAACTTGAAAACTGTGCCATTAGGTGTGCACCGCACCTGCCATCAGTAAACACACACCTTTCCAGATGGAGGGCAAGGGAAACAAAGCCTAAGATTCTACACAGGTAC
This sequence comes from Mohoua ochrocephala, assembly GCA_013398855.1. Taxonomy (NCBI): domain Eukaryota; kingdom Metazoa; phylum Chordata; class Aves; order Passeriformes; family Acanthizidae; genus Mohoua; species Mohoua ochrocephala. The sequence continues at coordinate 340,356 of VZTA01020600.1, forward strand.
AAAGAATCCATTACTTTGAAACCCAGCTACCACAGAAACTGAAGATAACATTATTTTAGGTGCAGAAAACATGATAATGGGAGGTAGATGGAATTCTATTACAGAATTCCCATTCCTTCATTCTCAAAACCTCTGCCTATGCCATTTTTGCAATAGGCCCCATGACTTTACCTCAGAGATTCACGTGACATTCTCAGTTCTAAACCAAGCTTAATCTGTAAACTTGCATTTGGTGCTCCACAGTAGGTAGTACAGCTTGAATGTAAGTACTTACTGCTGCAAAGGCCAAAATTTGTTCCAGTTTGGGTAACCCCCTCCACAAACAGTAATCTACTTTTATATAAAACAACAACCCTGACCTCCACCCTGTGCAATGTCTTTCTTTAGAAAAACCCCAAACAACACACCACAACCTGATGGGAAAAGAAGACATTTTTTTCAGAACTGGAATACCTGATGTTAGTAACATTTCTTTCCTTACATTTGTAATGTAATAGACAATACATGACAGCAATAGCTCTTTTTTTCCCCTCAGGAAAAAAAAAAAAAAAAGGAGTATTAAGTGCTGAAAGCCTAAATTTTTGCCATGTTGTAAATAAAATCAAAACAATATCTATTCTCCTTAAATTTCTTGAGCTGAAGAAAGATTCTTTTCTGTGAGGAAACCGTAATGATTTCATGGAAACTGCAGCAGGTACTTTATAGATTTTCCCTCCTGACGATTTACACTACTATACTTCCAAAACTCATGCATATTTGGCTATGTTAGAATGTCAACCAAGCCAAGACTTCCTTTTTAAAACTATATATTAAAATTGTTACCTACCAGTCAGAAACTTTTTATGACACCAATATTTGAAAGATTATAGAATATATATAAGAAGTTGTCTTTGTATTACAATTTTCCTTTACCTAACTGCCTAAAATAGACAAAACTGAAGAAAGTAATTTAGACTACAAACCCAAATATCTGAAAGAAGGAAATTATTATGTGTTGTTTGTCTGTACCACCTTAATTCCTCCCAGTTTTTGCAATAATTGAAGCATCCACCTCTTGGGAAAAGCAAGCAATTATAATTAAATGCTATACAGTAACATGAAAGGGGATTCATTAGACATGCATGAGAGGAATAAGCACAACGTTTCCTAGTGGCTAAATAGAAAAACTGGAAACCAAAATTACATCAGTCTGACACAGTTGAAAAACCCAGTTAATTTAACTGAGATAATGTTAAAAGAAAAGCAAAAACCCTACCACACACCTACCAATTTTGAGCCTTAAGTCTTCAAGACCAGGCAGTCTGCTGACACTTGGGCAGCCTGGTCATCTGATGGCAGCAGGACACTTGTTCCCCCACTGTGGACTGATCCTGGTGAACAGTCAAGCCTTCACCCAGTGGAGCGCTCACTCTCTGCTCCCACAAAATGCAGAGAAGACTGAAGGATGGTGAGGAGACTTGTGGGTGTAGGCAGTTTAACAGGGACAGCAAAAGCTGCGTGCCCTAGCAGAATGGCAAAAGGAACTGATTCACAGCTTCCTATCAGCACGCAGGTGTCCCGGAAAGCTGGGCTTCAGCATGCACGTGGCTCAAGAAGTGCAAGACAAATGCCCCAGCCACAAACGTCCCGTCCCTCCTTCCTCCCTCCTGCTGCAGCTTTTATTGCCGAATGCCATGCCAGATGGCACAGAACAGCCCTTTGGCCAGTCTGGGTCGGCTGTCGAGCCCAGGGGAAACAGCCTGGTCCCTGCTGGTGCTGACCAGCCTTTACAGCGAGCCTGGCCTTGGTGTACGAGGCCCGGAACCGCCCGTTAGCCGCAATCGCCACCTCCGCTCCCTGTGCTGCTCCTGCAGCCGTCCCACTGCAATCCTGCTATTGCTGCTTTACCAAAACTGCTCTTATAAAACACATGGCTTGCTGCTATTTGAATGTGACACCGGGTTGGAGGGCCAGCAACAGCAGGAAACAGATTTTTAAGAATTTCTAATTGCCTTAAATCTCTGTGGAATTCTGTGAAGCAATGAGAGACTTTCTGGACAGAGGACTCGGTTCACACTAATTTCAATGACCAACTGAATATAATGACCTGTTAGCATTTCCCATAGAAAAGAAAAAACTAAGCAACTTAAACCAAGGTATAAAATATCTTGCTACAATGCTGTTTAAAGAAGTAATAAAGAAGCATGTAAAATTAATGGCAGGACTGAATTTTCCCTATGCTCTTTGACACTCTCAACACTACAGTTAAATGTCCTTTTTTAACACTAATTTTGCATCCCTTTATAAATCTTCTGAATTTTTAAAGGTAGTAAATTAGAGCAAATCCCTATGTTATTTTATATATCCTTTTTTAAACATAACGGGTCTGTAAGTGGTGTACACAGACCCTCAACTATGCAGAGGGAATCTGGGTACATTCCTCTATAACTCTTAAGAAGCAAGGGTTTACTGGAATGCAAAACCTTAGCTTTTAGGGCCAACATCAGGTAAAACAATCAATCTTTGAGAGAATTGATATGATACTATTTTCTTGTGTATCACTTAAGATTTATTTTTCCAAATGAAGTCTAATTTATGAAAAAGCTTTTGTCAATTCATAGCATTTTCTAGTTAATTCTTTTATAGTTATCTTCAGGGTCAGCTTGCAACAAAATATATCAGTATTCAATAAATGTGGTACTCTAAATGATCAGATGCCTACGGTTAACTGTATGTTATTTAATGAGCTATTTTTTTGATCCAGTTCCAGACTATACTCTGGAGAACATATTCAGGCACCATTTGATTTGTTAGGGGAACTGGAATGCTTGTGGCATTTTCCTCCTTCTACAACTTAAAAACACGTTTTCCATCTTCATATGCAATGCTTATTCTCAATTTTGCTTTACTATTGGTATTACTGGCAGAGAAATGCAATCTATTTTTATAATTTGTCTGAAATGAGTTTCACATTTTTCCTACTCTGTTTCATGGCAGATAAACATGTAAGCACTTGTGACACTAATACCGCTTTGTTTTCCGTGGAGATAAACTACCCTAACTTGTGCTTATCTTTACCATCTATTTCTAATGCCAGCTACAGCAAATGCTCTAAGAAGAGCTACACTTTGTCCAGCCTTTTCTTTCATCTAACATCCAAGTGTGTTGCTGTAACTTGATGTGGAAGTTCTGTCTACCACTGACTACTTACACTTGGGCACAGGAAAAGGAGGCAGGAATTCCAACTTAAATCCTGCAGGTTCTGTGAGCTGAGGAATTTGACATTTTAAGTAAACAAACCTGTCTTCTAAATGAAAAACAAACAAACAAACAAACACCAACCTTGCCCCCAAACCTGGCCTGTTTTTCACACACAGAAGTAAACCCCAAAAATCCTAACTTTTTTTATTTCATTACCTCCAGTCCTCTTCTGGATGGCCTAAAATACTGTTGTAAACATCAGCTTCTTGGCTTGCCACCCATAGTAAACCATTCACAAGACTTTAATACTAGAATTTTGTTACCATATTCTGTTTTTCACCTCTGTCAACTTCTCCTTAGCCACCTATCCTTTTCTCATCTTCTATTCTCCATAATACAACCTTACCAGCTATTCCCCTTTCTAACTGCCTGACTTGACTAATTTAATATTATTTAGTGCCATTTCTCAGAAAGTCTCATTCCTGACCAACAGGTAATCTTCACTCCTCTTAAACCCTGTCAAAGAAAGTACATCGTTTTACAGAATAAACCTATTTTTATTTGTGGAAAGAACACTGTTAACATTTTCCACTTTAAATCAGATATTATAACAAAGAAACTTGTGGATATCCTTACCTCACCATTTTTTTTGGTCAAGATGCACTACAGACTTCAGTTAATTTCACTGAAGTTGATAAAGATGATTTTAACTCAGGATAGACAACGTTTGAACTCCACATGTTAAAACTGCTCTAAAAAAAAGCAACTTGAAACATTCACATTTCTTAGTCTGTCTTCTGTCAACTCAAGTCATTATGTCTGTGACTTACATAGCACATTTAGACAATAAACACTAGTATTTTTGACAAAACAGAAAAAACATCATTAAACACAGAAAATACATAACCAGAAAATTGCCCCAGGGAAGGATTTGCTGAGGTCTTCCCGAGTCCAATTTTTACTACTCTACAAAAAGCAAAAACGAAAACCGACTACTTTTATTTTTAACCCGTAACAAATGTCCCAGTTTGCAGAGTGCTTCTTTCTTGCTCCAACAGTAAGTCTCTCTTGCACCTACTGGGCTACAAATGCTGCTGATCTTTGAACTGATAGGCCATTTCAGACTGCTACCACACTCACAACTGCAACTGCAGCAAGAGAAGGAAGATTTGTGCCTCTTGTCAAAAAAACTGGAAGGGAAAACCCTGATAACATCAGCCTCAGTTCACTCTTACTGAATGTTTCGTTTAGCAAACCTAACAGCTGAGTATCTCCAAAGCCAGTATTTCATTGCCTGTGGCCAGATGTTCCCACTGCTTTTGGAGGAGAATGGGCTGGGTGTAAGAAAGTCTGATAACCACCCCTTCCAAACAAAGGAAGTAATTATCCACTGATACAGGGTTAGGAGCCACGGAGTAGGAAGCTGTCTCTGTCAGTGGATGACACAAACTATACTGCCAAGCTGCATCATTACATACCAATCCTTATTGCCTTGGCTATGCTGTGTATCGGTGAGTTACATTTCCAGACCAACCATTACTGAAGGTATGTACTCACCATATGGCAACAGACAACTTGCTGGTCACCTCTCCCTTAAATTTTAGTTTATCTTTAAAGAGTTGACTCTGCTAAATTCCATCCATAAAATTTTGTTACAGCCTCACAAAGAAAAAAGAATTGTTCTTGTAAGTCCACAGCGTGATGGCCCAAACAATCCACTATGGATCAAATGAAAATGCTCTCTTGTGTAAGCATCAGTCTGAATCAGCCTTCTCACCAGCTTTAGTGAGCGCCAGCGAGACATCTCAGCTGCAACCACAGGCTGTTCACCAGTAAGCCATTGTGCTTTTGTTCACTGGAGAATGCTTAATGACACCTAAAATGCTGCATCATATAATTTTCTATGTGACGCAGTTCAACTTCGTGACATGCTTACTGTAAAACAAACCCCAAAACCAACCAAATTTTTACACTAGCCTTTCCTTGCATATTTTAACTAAGAATGTGTGCTATGTGCTACCTCACGATACACAAAGGACAATTTACTTTTAAGACATTAGCTTATGTCACTGAGAACTTAAACATTCTAATATACAACTTTTAAGCATGTACTTACTGTATCATTTTAGTATCAGATACCATGTGGAGTTTTTTTCTGAAGGTTGCCTTATCAAATTTCAGTGCATTTTTGTCAAATGACAGTTCGCACAGTTGAAGCCAACTGGATCCTCTACAGAATTATGACATACAACAAGACTGCTAGAGGCAAAAGTAAATTTAAAAAAAACCAACAAAAAAAAAAACCCAAACCAGAGAACATATTTGTAAAAAACTGTGTTGTTTGGTTATAGCTCTGTAGACCTTTAAGGTCTCAAAGAAAAACGCCAGCATACACATCCACCAAAAGAAACCAATAGCATCCTTGCAGCACACTATTTTAACACCTTTATAAATAGGCTTCAATTACTGTAGCCAAAAAGACTATTTTAATAGCTGGGATGAGTTATCTATACCAGTCTTCCTTATATGTATATAAAGCCATCATCATTCCCCCACACAACTGACAGGTTTAGCTATAACTTCATTATGATGCATAAAGTACATTTTTTTTTCCTGCCTTCAGTAGCGTGATTTATATCTAAATACTACATTTTTCCTTTATACTTGAATGTTGCTATTGTTATTATTTTACTGAAAACATTAACTCACAATTAATCAATTACTATTCTGCTGAATTTGAGGAAAGGGTCATCAAAGAACCTTTTCTTCTGTTAGCAGCAATAATGAAAACACCATTTTAAGATCCATCTACGAAGGATCACTGGTACATCTCATACCACAAATCCATGCTGGTTTTCAGCCAGTCTGTTGAAATGCGACGCAATTTCAGAAAGCGTCAATTTTGAGTACTGAGTCAAGTGGCTTTTTACATTTGGGACAGAATTGACCCTAAATACAGTGGAATTCATTCATCAATTAAATCAAAAGGTTTTTTTCTAAATATGCTAATCAAATACACAAAGCACTTTCAGGGATTTTATCATGAGATTGAGTCCACAGGCTATTTCAGACTCACAAGAAATACCACTGACCACAGACAACGCACGTTCTCTGCCTCCTGCCCAACATAAACACAGTCTGTCAGATTTGATTTTGACATGCCAGGAAAAGACAACGAGCCAAGTGTAATCAGTGAAATATTATTACCGTGAATTCTAGGGTTTAATCTCTGTTTTGGGACTAGGTGTCTCATTTTCCCAGCACATCTACTATCATCAATCAACAAAGCAAGGACTTTACTGACAGTAGCTGAAGAAAGTTATTGCCAATATCTACAGTAGCTATGGCCCTCAAATAAAAATATAAAATAAATATAAATAATATAAAAATTAAAAGCATAGAAGCCAGCACTGCAAGCAGATATCTTTGTTTTTATTTACTTTAGCACCATGAAAAACTTCTGAAATATGCTAAGCATCTTTCCAGTAGTATTTGCAACAACTAGTATTTTTGAAGGCACAAAATTAGAATTACAGACAAATAGGTTTTTTTAAGCAGGCAAAAATATGAATTCTGAGCAATGTCTTTTTCAAAAGACTTTTAGTAAGAATTTTCATTCCATGGATATGCTGCTTAGGCTACCAACTGAATAAAATCTGCTCTTTCACTCATTTTTCAAAAAAAAACACAGGCCGTTATTTTATTTACTTCATATCTCCTAATAGTTTTAAAGAGAAAGGTTTAAACTGTTCAGCACAAACACAGCATTCGCAAACTGCATTCCAGGAGCTTCTATTCACAACCAATGAAGCCAAACCAAAACAAATACATGTGTCATAAAACCAGTTTTGAAAAATGAGAGAAAGGAGAAATGAAAATCAAATGTGAGACATTAACTTTCCTTTCAGCAAGTATATAAATACGCAGGGAATTTGTGACAGATTATACCAGAAACACTTGAAAATTATTCTTCTGGGCTTTTTTTGTTTGGTTGGATTTTTGTTTTTGTTATGTTTGAGGGTTTGTTTGTTTGTGCTTGTTTTTTATTTAGTTTTATTATTATTTTATTGCATCAGAAAGCTTGTAAGGAAGTGAACTTAGAGAATAGAAGGAAGAACATGAAAAATAATAATAACAACCATGAAAATATGATGTCTGATTTTGTTTGCCTGCTAAATTATCACCTATCAGGATATCACCCTGCAGCACTAGCCTTAACAAAAATCCAGGATCTAATGGCCTTTTGACTCAGTGGTAGGTGCTGGGCAGCAACAGAAGCTAATAAAGCAAGCTCTGCCTCATCTACTCCTACATCCTCCGGATTTTTAAACATGGATTTCTCTATGTTTTCATCAGTTTCTGTAACACAGTAGCAAGAGAAATTGCCCTGAAAGAAAAAAGGTAGTGTAAGTTTACCAGCTTGTAAGAAAAACAAGGCAAAGACAAAGGAAGACGAGAAACAGAACACATCGCTGCAAAAATGCAAACTTGGACCTTTAAAGCAGTTCTGTGTAACGTTCATTACTAACACCAGCATTTACATCATCAACAACGCTTCGAGTACCAAGGGAAGTCCCAGTAAAAAAACTGGCTAATTAAAAAGAAACCAACTTCTTGAATATGAAAATGGGAAATCTGGCCTTGCTCGACAAAAGCGTGGCTGGAGTACTGGGTATGAAACTGCACCCAATTACTGACTTCTCATATGACGAATTTCTGGGATTACTAGAGATGTGTTTTATAGGTGACTGAACACATCCAATGCGATACTAGACTCCTAAATGGAACTTAAAAGGAAATCCAAGTCATGAAGACGCAAAACCAAAAAAGCATCTATTCCATCCTTATAGAAAGAATATTGCCTAGTGCAGTAACTTTCTAAAGGAGCGTTTGCAAGTGGAATGCAAGAACTTTAGCACCAAAATGACAGAGGTTCCTAACAGAAGGGCAAAAAAAGTGTTAACTGCTGATAACAAAGGCAGTTACCCTTTCAAAAGTCTAGTAAAAGGCATGTTAAAGTCATCTGTTATCTAAGCTGAAATTCTTTTTCTTGTTGCAGTGTCAGTTTTCTTCTGTGGAAGAAATGAGTCTGCCAATCAAATATATCAAAAGGAGGTCCATCAGTTTAACCAAAACCATACTAGTAATTTAGAACATGCACTTGGCTTTTTAGAAGAGGGATTTTGAAATCACCAAGCTTCATGGAAACATGAAAGTGGGAATTTATAAAAATGCTAACATATTTTCTAGTGAAACCTTGAAAAAGGTAGAAAAAAATGAGCCAAGCATGACTGAATGGAGATAGTACAGTGACCTCTGAAAAGCAAAAGAAGTCTTGATTGTATCCAGCTTCAATTTGTTTTCTGTCTAGTAGTGAAATCTTCTGGTAGGTGATCACATGCTTAGATTCACAGAAGAGACAATCAGAAAAAAAGCTATTGCTTTCTCAGGAGTTGGAGAGAAGCAAATTAGACAAAACACAGTAAATAAGGCAGAGAGGGTTCTGTAGCTGCCAAGAACAGAAGGAAAGGGGAACGAAGAAACTTTGCTCAGAGAAGGCCCCAGGTAGTAATGCCTGCTTGGTATACAAGGAAGCCTCCTGGATGGCAAGATACACAGGGCTGGATTCTCAGGCTATCTTGGAAAAAGTGGCTTCCTGCTTCCAAAACTAATGGCAGAAGAAAATGCTGTGCTGCCCCTGACCAAAAGCCTGGGTCAGTACTGCATCCAGTCTGCTGTTCAAGCATTTAAACAATTGAACGGAGCTGAGAGTGCCCTATTTGCATTTGAGAACGGGGACCTATGAACCACATTCTAATCTGAAGCCTATGAACAAATTCTTAACGCTTTTTTGAAACATCAATTAATTTTGGGTATTTTTCTTAGGAGAAGGTGCACTTGCCCAGGTGGACCAACAACATGTTGAGTTACTCAGGCGGTGTCAAGACCCCCTAAGCAGCTACACCCCTGGTAAAGAGTGAAGCTCAAAAAAACTTATCTACATTCTTGCTTTTGGAAGGTGACCAGCACAGCATACACCTGCCTACAGCATCAATTCATAGCCTTCGTATTTCTTTCTGTTCAGCTACAAGTACCAACCCTGCAGCTAATCCTCCCAGGGGAGAATTATACCCTATAGCAGTGTGGTAGGAGCAGTCTGATCTGGAACACACTTCTGTCACTAATGTGACAGTCGGATGGATAAGAACTGTTTCTCAGGATAAAATATCTGGGAAACAGGCTGGTGAACAGTGGGTTATGGCCCTCTGCCAGTTCACATGCTAAGACAGCTAACAGACCTTGGACTTCTGGGAAAGGGAAACAGATGTTTCAATTTGCACAGACTGTTTCTCCTTATTTTTTATCCACCATAGCTCTTAATGATGCACTCACTATCCAGTGCATGGGCACAGGGCCCCCAGTGAACACTTACAGCTTGTAACATAAATTTGTATTAATGCATTACTGTCCATGTCTTCTTTTCCAGCAAAATCAAACTGAAAATGCTTTAAGCTATAGTTCCATGATCTGGAGAGCGTTTCTCATTGCATGATGAAAGCACCTGCACTTAAAATAGAGATATACATGCAGAGATTCTTAAGCTGTATTGCTTCTGACACCTGAAAAAATTATTCCATCCGTTTTGTTTGATAAACAATTTCACTGACTTACTAAATAATCACTAATATTAGCATGAGAATAGAAGACATTTTAATTAAAACCTAACAGCTGTTTGAAGCCAAACTCTTCACACAATAGATGCTCACACCTACTGTCAGCATGGCTCCTGCCAGAACGAGTGGAAGGAAGGAGAAAGAAAAAGAAAAAAGCAACTGCTTTACTGACAATTTGTAGCCTGTGGATTACAAGCAAAATAAACTTTATCTAGGCAACACAATGAGATTCTGGTATTTTCTCTTTGTCTTCTAAGCACATGATAACAAGGAACAATCATTAAAAAAAAAAAATCTAGAACCACAACTGCAGCGCTGTCGAATTCAGAAGCAAACGCATTATCATCTCCCTGTCACGCTGGCCTAAATTATAAGTCATGGGGGAACGGGGGGGCGGATATGACAGACTGAAAGCTGGTATCTCCATGGCTGCTACTGTGGATGGAAAGTTTTCACCCCAGCAGACCTTTCACTGCAGAGCAGGGCTCTTTCTCATTGCACTACCACCACTTCGTATTTAGAACGTTTCATATTTAGGTTGCATTGCAGTATGATGATTTTCTATCTAAAGCAGGGCAATTTAAGGTTATGAAATTTCAGCTTTCTATTGCTATGGAGATTCTGCTACAACAAACACGTTTTCCATTTCTCTCTCCACTGTCTATTTTGTATTTCTCTATATGAAAATTTTAGAAAGATCAAGTTTTATTTCCCAAGAGAATCTTTCATATATTCTGCAGCAGAGAATATGTCTGCTCTTTGACAACATTTTATTTGTAGCTATGCATTATTTAATTGCAGTGAGGATGGGCACTAAAGTCAGAATGTGTATTCTAATGGACAAAATATGTCAGGAATAGTAACACTTTTTTTATTTTTTTGCTAATCAGCACTTTGAGTACAGTATGCGTGTTCTTAGAAAGCATTTAAAAAAACCTGGCTGGGTTGCTAATTTTTGGAATTCTAGAGGAAGTTCAAGCTGAGCATGAAAAATTTGGTTATACACACAAAATTCCTATAAGTAAAAAGGACCGTTTCAAGGTTTCAACTTTACCTGATTAGTTACCTTCAAAATGAATTAGCACTTCTGTCAATTCAGCAGAGAGAACCAAACATATATAACCAAGAAATTAAGTACAAAACTGTTATAAATACAGCGAATATTGGTCAAACTAAACACAAGAAAGGACACAGCCATAGTGTGACAGGCACATTCTCATCTTAGTGAGGAGAAACAAGGAATATTGCTCTATCGAGCTTATCCAACTGCGTATATTTAATCAAATACATCCTACAATGGATTTCAACTGGGACTGATGACTTCAGCAGACTACAGCAAAAACATACTGGCACACACGTACTGATCACTCCAACCTATGATGTATAGCATACAGCTACAACTCACCCTAAGTGGCTATAAAGGGGGTATGTCCTCAGGCTACCCAATGTCTAGAGACAACAGATTCCCACCAGCCATCAAAATAAAACTGAAATAACAGAAATTTACTTCACAACAAAGACTGTTTCTTTCTCTTTATATTATCACATTGCTACTACTGAATCAGCCAGCTCCATGGCACAGATCACACAAGGCAGACAGGCACAACTTTTTACAGGAGGAAACCTTGCTTTGGTTCCCTCAAAGGCCAAGGAAGCAAGCGATCCCATTCCACAAAGAGCAAAATGAGTAAAAGTGGATCTTCTGTGGACTTATATCTTACAACTCAACTCATACCTGGATATTACAGTTTTTAACTAGGAGTGGATACATTAGCAGTATCTCCCAATGCAGAGCTTTTCTTACAGAAATTAATAGAGAATTAGAATTTGAGATTTCTATCCATCTGTCAAAACTGATGGAAAATGACCCATGGGATAAATAGGAGGAGGAAAAGACAGGCAGACAATGTAATCACTTCAAGCCTTTTCATTAAGGAAACGATAAAATTGACGGAAAAGATGATCATTAGAAAAGTATTTTAACCAAAGCTACAAGATGGTTGCATTTTCCTCCCTCTGGAATGCACAAACAGGTACAAGTCCCACCTACTCTGCTACAAAGCACTTCTAAGAAGCAAACTTAAGTCCACCAAAAACATCTCTCATTAACAGCACTCTTAAAATTCAGAACTGAGACTGTTTGCAGACATCAGCATGAAATATTACAGGAAAAGTCACCGTATCAATACTAAGGTGATTTGAGGGAAACATTACAATTCTCACTGAATATACATTAATAGATGCCAAAAGACCATTCGTGTTCCCATTGACTGAGCCAGTCAAGGAAGAAATAATGTTCATTTTAACAGTCAGAAGCAAGCATTTGGAATGTGGAGGAAAATGAGAAAATTAGCATTGCATAAACAAAACGTAAAAGCTTCCCATAGCCTCTTAAACAGTAATATTAGAATTGTTTTACAATTAAAGATTCAAATGAAAAGATGCTTTCATTTGAAAAAAAACCATCTGAAAATTTATACAGGAATTTCCTGACCCTCCTATTCCTGAGTTCTTTAGTAATTTCTTTTAGAGTTCTTGAATTCCAATACAAAAGAGAATCCTTTAATGGTTCTTAGCCCTCTCTGGAAGACTTGACAGATTTCCATTTCAGTTTGTAATTTCATTATGCATCATTAATTTCTTTATTTCTTTCCTGTTCTAAATACGCATTTCAAAATGTAGAGGAAACAGACAATGAGCAAAAAGTAAATAATCCTTTTAAATAATTTCCTTGATTTTTAGTTTCTCCAGCATACATTCTGATAAGTAAGTTTTCACAATGACTTTTTTCCCTAATTTAAGTATCCTGCATAAACCAATAAATCCACCTTTGTTCCCTCACGTAAACTTCAGCAAGCAAAGTTGAGAGAACAAAGTTCTTAGATCAAACCTGAGATTAACATACAAATTTAAGAATTTGAATACAAAACCTCCCAGGTGCAAGAAACTATATAAATAATTAATGCAGCCAATTCACACGTTTTTGAAATCATATCTGCACTACACGCTCGGAGTCTTGGAATTCCAAGCATAACAGAACGCCTCACAAATAAAAAATTTTTGGCATGTACGCCCTACTGTAACTTATCCAAATCTGTTTCCCAATGCAGCATTTGATACGAGGCCTTGAATGAAGATTCAAAATCTTACAACTATGCTTTTTCCTATGGATACTATAAAGAAGCAACTACAAAATTCTACACGCTTCTGTAACAAAGGCGTCATTATAACTAACTTTTATACACTCTAGAAAAAGGGAAGTGTTCTGTTTTAGTTCACCAAGGGAAATGACAACAAAGCAAGCACAAGGGTGGCTAGTATTCATAATGAGACTCATAAATAAAGGAAATTATGTGCACAGTTATTCATAAGGTACTTTTCCTCCTTTTGTTTACCATCCTGTAAAGTTCCGTTCATGAAAAAAAAACAGGAAGAGAGGAAAAGGCTGAAGCAGTCAGGACCATCGCTGCTGTAGCATTAGTTTTGCAAAGACTAGGAAACAGTGTTAAGTAAAAAATGTCTAAACCATATATCTTCTTGAATACATTCAGTGGCTTGCACACAATGCCCCAGAAAGCTATTCAAATGCTACACTTAAGAAATTCCTCCCAAAAAATTCAAGTTTCGAAACATTTAGATTTTCAAAATTAATCGTTCATAAACAGTGCAAGATAACCATCGTTCTGTGTGACAAATGGAGACAAAATTAAATAGTATTCAAATAATGCTCTCTGCATGAAATATACGGCAGAACAGTTGGTTACAGTTAATTGAGAAGACAACCAGTTACGACAAACAATTAAAGCAACCCCCAACTCTCTTGTCAATTTAAATGATCTTTATATGAAAAGTGAATTACCTCCATTGAGATTCGTCTATGTATCCGGTTTCTGAGACAAACTCCTGTGGGCGACTGAACTTCATCAGATGACGTTCCAGAAGCTTGGTCACTTTCCCCATCCGACCCCATTTTCAAATTTTCATGAACAATATCTTAAAAATAATCCAAAGAATTGAAAACAGTTAAACAGCAATGCATCAAACAGCTCTTTTGTACAGATAGAAAAGAACTGAATCATTACTATGCATGGAGTTAGGCAGCAGAGTCAGACTCATCACAGCCAGGGCAGTCTTGACACATACTTTATATGGCTCAGTAATAACCACAGAATGAACAGGATTACTTTATAGGAATTCTATGCAAACTTATTTGAACTGCAGCAGAACTCAATTTTCCAAAACAAAAGACAGACATTCCAATCCCAATTGTAATTCCTGTCTTGGTTTGAAAGAC